>JBBGZY010001316.1:897500-992500 GCA_037952925.1 Lithobates clamitans
AGGGCGATCAGTCCAGCCAAGCATAAAGCACGGCACTTACCCCCTTCTATGCTTATCCTGGATGATAATAATACCACCCGCCACCCGTCCACCCAAAACCATCTCCATCCGAGCGGAGAGAAGCTGCCGGCTTGTTAAAGGGGACCTCCTCTCAGAGAGATTCAAAGTGAACTTGTTCCTTAAAGCGGATCTTCACTCATTTTTCATCTTTCCATCTATTAAATCCTCTACCCTTGTTGTTTTAACTTTGGATAGTAAAACATTTTTTTTTCTGCCAGTAAATACCTTATACAGCCCACTTTCTGTTTCTTGTCTGGTCATCAGCCTAGGCTTATGACATCATGCACAGCTCTCTCTCTCATTCCCTTGAGAGTTTGCCTGGAGGGGGTTGGGGGGGGGGGGGGTGAGTCATAAGAGAGTCAATGAGAGCTGCAGAGCTGGAGGTGTGACTCTGTGTGTCTGTGTAAATCCAGGAAGTGAACAGGCAGCAGCTTCAGCTGCCCACAGTTAAAATGGTTGCAGCCAGACTCAGTAGAGATTTCTGCATAATATTTGGCAAGTATAGAATCACAATACATATAAAATAATATGCAAAGCGGTTGGAGGGAAACTTCAGAATAGCAAAGATGTTTTTATTACAAATTATGTGAGCCGATTGCAGTTCCTCTTTAACCGCATGGGGTATAAAACAGATTAATTTTTTTTTTCTTTTTAGTGTTGAGTGGATTCAAGACGGTTTAGGGCCTTTTTTTAGGTTTTTATTGCTGTATGGGTCCCCGCTAAGAGATTTTCTCCCCACTTCCTGTCTATTTGATGGGCATCAGACAGAAGAGGAAATAAGGGGAGATATCCAGCGTGTAAAGGTTAACTGTAGCCTAAGTTATTTTTTACATTTTGAACAGAGTGGAGAAAAGTTGCAATTTGTCAGGTTTTTCTGTCTGTGACCCCATTAGGGAAATCTTCTCTCACTTCCTGTCAATGTGACACAGCTGTACGGCGGCCGCTTTAAAGGGGTATATGAGCCAATGCACATACCTGGCGGCTGTGATGTCCGCCGGGCAGCAGCGATCGCTCCTGACAGAGCCAGGATGGGGATCTGTGTGTGTAAACACACAAATCCCGGTTCTGTCAGGGGAGAGGAGACAGATCGTGTGTTCCTAGTATTTAGGAACAGCGATCGGTCTCCTCCCCCAGTCAGTCCCATCCCCCCCTACAGTTAGAACACATTTAACCCCTTGATCACCCCCTAGTGTTAACCCCTTCCCTGCCAATGACATTTTTATACAGTAATCAGTGGCTATTTTTAGCTCTGATCACTGTATAAATGTCACTGGTCCCAAAATAGTGTCAAAAGTGTCCGATCTGTCCACCGCAATGTCCCAGTCCCGCTAAAAAATGCAGATCGCCGCCATTACTTACATTACTTAATAAAAAAAAAATGATAATAAAAATGCCATAAATATATCCCCTATTTTGTAGACGCTATATCTTTTGCGCAAACCAATCAATATTTGCTTATTGAGATTTTTTTTAACAAAAATATGTAGAAGAATACATATTGGCCTAAACTTATGAAGAAATTTGTTTGGTTTTTTTGGATATTTATTATAGCAAAAAAGTACAAAATATTGTGTTTTTTTTTCAAAATTGTCACCTTTTTTTTTTTGTTTACAGCGCAAAAAATAAAAGCAGCAGAGGTGATCAAATACCACCAAAATAAAGCTCTATTTGTGGGGAAAAAAGAACATAAATTTTGTTTGGGTGCAGTGTCACACAACCGCGCAACTGTTAAAGTGACGCAGTGCCATATCGCAAAAAATGGCCTGGTCAGGAAGGGGTTAAATTCTATCGGGGCTGAAGTGGTAAAGTAGAACTAAACCCTCCTATCCTTTTCAGCCAAGGAAGCTGCCATCTTAGCCTCTGTTTGATCTGCAAGTGCCATGGTGTTGCACATGCCATCAGGTATGACACCAGCTTTTTGATGGTTTGAAAGCACAAATAAATGTGACATGGCATAGCAAAAAAAAAAAAATGCGACATGGCATGCCAGGAATATAACTGTTTTTTGAACCTATTAAAATCGATGGGTTTAGTTCTGCTTTAATGCCTAGTTGCCACACATATGCCTCAAGGGGGGGGGGCTGTCATTCTGTGCTGAGAGCACACTTCCAGCACAGTGACTGAGCTGTCATGCACAGCTCATTCTCATGGTTTACAATTGGGAGTGCCTGCCCATGTGACTACTGTGACATCCAATCACAGTAGTCACATGATCGGGAAGCCCGCCTCCGAGTATTATGAGTCTCTAAAAGGGCCACCAGGCAGGGGCATTAAGAGGTTAAGCAGACAGTACTTAGGACAAAGTTACACTTATGATCTCGATGGCAGTCTATAAATTCCAGAACATGGCGGGATGTTGGAAGCAGAGGATTCTGGGATGGTGGATTTGGTGCTCTCGCCTCTTCTAGATCAGCCATTCTCAACCAGGTCAAAGGTCCTTAGGGGCTTCTTAAAGCGATATTACACCCATAACCAAAAATCTAATATATTACCAGTCATTAGATGTGGTGGCTACATTTGTTTTCTTTGCTGTAATTGGTGATTTAGCCAGTAACACACCTCCGGTATTAGTAAGAGACAACTCTGGAGGACACAGCAGTGTTAATTTCCTCGACTCAAACACTTTCGTCGAGTAAATTGATACAATTTTAGTCAACTAAAATACGACTAAAACGAAAGCAATTGAAATGACTAAAATACAACTAAAACTAAAATGGCATTTTAGTCAAAAGAGTATGACTAAAACTAAATTGAAATTTTACGTCAAAATAACACTGGTTTGTAGTGCATGTTCAAACCTAAATATCATAAAAAATTCATTTTTTTACTCCAGCAGTATACAGTGAACCCTTGGATTGCAAGTAATGTGGTTTACTAGCGTTTCGCAATACGAGCAATTTTTTTTTTTTTAAATCGCAAGACAAGCAGGATTCAAGCCGCTGGGGTGTGCAGTACCGCATTTGGCATCTCCGAGTGTCTCCAAGTGTGTCCAAGAATCTCTGAGTGTCTCAGAGTGTCTCCAGCGCCCCCTCCCCCAACTCTGGCCACATGCGGTACTGCATACACCAGCAGTCACTGTGGAACGAATTATCTGAGTTTCCATTGATTCCTATGGGGAAACTCGCTTTGATATGCGAGTGCTTTGGATTACAAGCATGCTTCTGGAATGGATTATGCTCGTAATCCAAGGTACTTCTGTATCATGAGTTTGGAAATTGTAGAGAAATGCTTAAATAATCCATTACAATTTAACTACACCTATTAGATTTTATACGACTAAAATTAGTTTTAGTCGACTAAAATGATTTTAGTCGACTAAAATGTACTGGAGATTTAGTCAAATAAATACGACTAAAACTAAAACTAAAACAATTATAAAACTAAATGAAATATTGCTGCCAAAATTAACACTGAGACACAGAAGGCACAGCAGACAGCAGCATTGTCAGCCTGGGGGGAGGGGAGTTTTAGATGTACTAGCAGATTTAGATACACTAACAAATTGAAGCCAAACTCCAGTTCACACTTTATAAGCAGTTACAGCAAACTTTTTTTTTTTCCTTTTGGGATAAAGGTTTTACATAAATAAATAAAAGGTGATCACTGTAAGCACCCCCGGTTTGTCGCAACCCTCTAACTGCTATATCTGCAGGACAGCTTGTTCTTTTGGGAAAAAAATAGACTTATTGGCCAAATGAAAATAGAAGAAAGAAAGCCTAAAAAGAATACTGATGCAGTCATCATATTTAAGAATTGGTAAGCTGCCATATAATAAATGTTTGCTTTTGGGTTTAATATTTCTTTAACATAGTCCATCTTTGGTACCATATTTCATATTACACCCATATTTAGGTCAAAAAGCAACATGGTCATATTCCCCCTCCCCCCATACACACTTAAAGCGGAGTTCCACCCAAAAGCGGAGCTTCTGCTCATTTGTCTCCTCTCCCCCTCCGATGTCACAACTGGCACCTTTCTGGGGGGAGGGGGGGACTTCCAGGTGTCCGCCCCGCGGCCCATGACGTCACCGCTCGGCTCCCTCCTCCTCCCCCTGTCGCAGGGCCAGTAGGAGAGAGGAGCGGGGCATCGCGCATGCGCAGTAGGGTTCTCGGCATGAAGCCGTAAGGCTACACTGCCGGGTTCCCTTCCCCGCAATGGCGGCAGCAGCACCCAACAGCTGATGGAAACATCAGCTGCTGTGCCGACATCGCTGGACTCCAGGACCGGTAAGTGTCCGATTATTAAAAGTCAGCAGCCGCAGTATGTGACATTGTTTGGGGGGGGCGGACCTTCGCTTTAATTTGCGGGGTGCTTCTCCCTGCAGCATTATGTTTACATTTAGCACAGTGTGTCTCCCATACAGTCGAGTCATTCAGATCTATTTATGCAGATTTTTGATTGAAAAGACTACAAATCCCATCCGGTATAGCTGCAGAGGGACACACAGATAACGCCGGGACAAGAGCAGTGACATCATCACAGAGGGCCTTTACCTCCATATGCTTACCTCCCAACTTTTTTGAGATGGGAATGAGGGACACCTATCAGCAAAAGTATGCAGGCATAGGACACGCCCCTTGCCACGCCCCCTTAAAGGAGAATTGTACAAAAAAAAACAAGATTGGTTAAACCCACAAGGGCTTTTTATACCACTACTATTCCTTTATATTGGCTGTTATAATTTACAAATGCAGCAATTTAGAAATCAGATGAAAGGTTTAGCGCTGGAAAACACTTAGACCCCTTTCACACTGGGGTGGTTTGCAGGCGTTATTGCGCTAAAAATACCGCCTGCAAACCGCCCCTCAACAGCCTCCGCTGTTTGTTCAGTGTGAAAGCCCTCGGGCTTTCACACTGAAGCGGTGCGCTGGCAGGAGAAGAAAAAATCTCCTGCAAGCCGCATCTTTGGAGCGGTGAAGGAGCGGTGTATTCACCGCTCCTAAACCGCTCCTGCCCATTGAAATCAATGGGACAGCGCGGCTATACCGCGGCAATACCGCGGCTATAGCCGCGCTATACGAGTGAATTTAACCCTTTTTCGGCCGCCAGCGGGGGGTTAAAACCGCACCGCTAGCGGCCGAATACCGCGGTAAAACAGCGCTAAAAATAGCGCTGTTTTACCGCCTACGCCCCCTACCGCCCCAGTGTGAAAGGGGCCTTACTGATAGATAAAAAGTGCATTTTATATACATTTATATAGATCAGAGCAAAATGAGGGACAAAAGAGGAGGAAGGAGGGACAGCGGCACATTGCTCCAAATCAGGGGCAGTCCCTCGAAATCAGGGACAGTTGGGAGCCATGTATAAGGACCTGGGGCTGGGGGTTAGGCATTGGCTGTGCACTGCACACATACAACACACTGATCCCAGGTACAATGCCCTGCAGGCTTCAATGCAAAAATGTCACTTTTTTTTCTATGTGGGTGCACAAACACTTACTATGCTTATTGCAAAAGTGGACTACGCCTTTAAATAGTGTGCAGTAGCTTAGTGGTTCTGCTGATCATATTTCTCTACTGACCACTATGGTAAAGGGATCATATAATTTTCACTGTCTGCATTCCTATCTGCCCATTATTATTCCCTTCTATTGCAGCGAAAAGCAAGCACAGCTTTCACATTGAAGAAGGAACATTTTTATTTGAATTTATATATCTACAACTTAAAGGATCACAGTCACTAAAATACTGCAAGCTGTAGATATAATTATTGTTTCCTGGGGACCCCTGAGACCTAAAAATGATTTCAAGGGTTCTTTCATGGTAAAAAAACAAAGGTGAAGAAATGCAGTTGAGATATCTGATACAATGTAATAAGGAAGTCAGAGAGTTAATCCCCTTCCTTCCCAGGAAAACAACTCGGGCTGTATATAGCAGGCGGCTGACAAGTGATCCCGTTCAGCGCGGCGGTCTGCCGCACATCCTGTTCCTGCGCAGGGACTGGTTGCTACGATACACAACGGAGAATTAAAAAAATATGTTTCTTTACATCTCTGGACCCTCTCTTCCCGGGGAACCGCATATTGTGCCCACAGACTGACGTCTGGGGGGAATTTCTAGGTATTCGCAAGCTAGGAGGCCCACCAAGGCATCCACCAGCAGCACTTAAGCACTACAGAAGAAAGTATATGTCACTAGCACACCATGGATCAATATCATATAGTCCTCATATTTATTCAAGTGATGACAATTAGTGCCACTGCAACAGTTTTGGCCCACACAGGACATCTTCCCCAGGCATGTACACACAATTCCCAATATGGACAAGTGCCCAGCAACATCTCTTCACTATATCCTATGTAGTGAAGAGATTTATATATAAATCCTATATAAATGATAATATGTATATATATATATATATATATATTAGGGCTGTGGAAATTAAAGATTAATTCCTCGATTAATTGTTAATTTTTTTGATCGATCAAAATTTTTTTGATCGGTAGGCTGCCTGCCCTTGGGCCGCTTTGGGCCAAGCTGTGGCTGCAGCGCAGCGCTCCGCTCCCTCCTCCTCCACTATATGTCATACACAGTCTGCGGGCATCTCCCGCTGTGTGTCTCCGAGCTGAGTGTGAAAACTTTGGCCGCGCTGTGAGAAAAGTCCCGCCCTCCTCCTAGATCAGCTCATGTGATAGATGCAATGTTCCGTCTATCACACGAGCTGATCTATGAGGAGGGCGGGACTTTTCTCACAACATGGCCAAAGTTCTCACACTCAGCTCGGGAGATGCCCGCAGACTGTGTAATCCAGGCACAGGCACTGACTACAGTGAGGCCGCGATTATGGGCACAGTGAGACTGCATTATGGTGCGGTTGAGACTGCCATTATAGGCACGGCAAGGCTGCGATTATGGGCACTGCGAGACAGCATTATGGGCACAGTAAGACAGCATTATGGGCACAGTGAGGCTGCGATTAAAGGCACAGCGAGGCTGCAATTATGGGCACAGTGAGGCTGCGATTATGGGCACGGTGAGACTGCATTATGGGAACGGTGAGGCTGCGATTATGGGCACGGTAAGTCTGAGATTATGGGCACGGTGAGGCTGCGATTATGGGCATGGTGAGGCTGCGATTATGGGCACGGTAAGGCTGAGATTATGGGCACGGTGAGGCTGCGATTATGGGCACGGTAAGGCTGAGATTATGGGCACGGTGAAGCTGAGTTTATGACGTGTGACGTCCTAGCCATGCCCTGATATGTGCGACTTCGGCCGTTGCCATAACAACGGTGCTATATCAGCTAAAAGTAGTTGGATCTGTATGTGCGTTATAATTAATCGAAATTAGTCGATTAATCAATTAAACAAAAATTGATTAATCGAACACAAAAATTTTAATCAGTAACAGCCCTAATATATATATATATATATATATATATATATATATATATATATATATATATATATATATATATATATACATACACATACATATATAGCTGTGCTTTCGAAACTACAGCCCACAGGCCAGACATGGCCCTTTGCTTGCCTTTATCCAGACCTCAGGTCACCATTTCTCCCACTGACCCCAAAGATGGGACATCATTACTTCCACAGACACAAAACGATGAGGCACTATTCCTCCCACTGACACCAACGATCAGGCACCATTCCTCCTACTGACCCCAACAATCAGGCACCATTCCTCCCACTGACACCAAGGATGAGACACCATTCCTTCCTTGGGCACAAATGATGGGGTACTATTCCTTCGAATGACACTAACGATGGGATACTATTCCTCCCACTGACACAAAGAATGGGCACCATTCCTTCCACTGACACCAAAGATGGGACACTATTCCTCCCACTGACCCTAAAGAAGGGACACTATTCCTTCCATTGACACCAATAAGGGGGAAACTATTACTCCCATTGACACCAACAATGGGGCACCATTCCTCCCACTGACACCAACAATGGAACACTATTCCTGCCACTGACGCCAACGTTGAGACACTATTCCTCCCAACAACACCAACGAAGGCATGCTATTCCTTCCATTGATACCAATAAGGGGAAACTATTACTCCCATTGACACCAACAATGGGGCAACATTCCTTCCACTGACACCAACATTGGAGAAATACTACTCTCACTGACACCAACTATGGGACATTATTCCTTCCACTGACACCAACAATGGGTCACTATTTCTCTCACTGACACCAACACTGGGGCCTCCTTCTGCTGACCACAAGCACTATGTAATTTTCTTATTCCCCTTGATAACCAAGCCTCAGGCATTGTTTACTCCCGCATAAGCCGGGGCATTTTCTACTCCCACCAGCCCTCCTAAAGTCTGAAGGACCGTAATCCGGCCTTTTGTTTAGAAAGTTTGGAGACCCCTTGCCTAGAGTTAAGGAGGTCTTATGTTTTCTTAATGAAAATGTCTATGAAATATTGAGGGTTTCTGTCTAAGGAAGAGTAAGGTATATGTAAATCAGCAGCTGCCCAACAGATTTAGTGTCTGTGCCATCTAGTCCATGTCAGGATGATCCATCATCCCCAGTAGCCAAACACATAAAAGACAAATTGGGGGGCATAGAGTCACAGCTCCCAGCCCTACATTCTCTTTTAAGGTCTCGCCCTTCTCCGTTATACATCTTTTCCTTGGGCATGCAGTTGAGCCACCTGCGGTGTCAAGTCATGAACTGCTGTGTACATGCAACCTGTTTATGACGTCACCTGGTGCAGATTCTTTGGGGCAGTGCCCGATATAAGGTTCCTGTAAGGTCCTTCTTAAAGCTGCTTCATCCTGTTTTGTTATTTATCTGGTCCGGTACCTCCGTTATGACCTCAATCTGTTTTCTACTAATTGTGTTTAGTCTCTGCCTAAATGCTGCCTGTCCTGACCTTGGCCTTTGTAGGGATTATGCTTCTGGCTGATGATTTGGCACTTTTATTATGTTTCCTGACAACTCACTGCCTGTTGCAAGTGGAGCAAACCACCCGTCAGTCTCAACAAACCACCTTGCAAGGGTCCCTGTGAAGGAAGTTTAAAGGGGATCTTTCAGTACAGCACTTTACAAATCTGCAAGAATACATCCCTGACATGTCACAATGTACAGCATATAGCGGTGGTGCGTCCATACAGGGCGTAGGAGCGCTGCCCCCTCTCTCCTGGAACCGCTCTATCACCATAGATAGATTCATGCATTGCATTAATGCCCTCCTTGCCCGGTCTGTGAGTTTTGGTGTGCGGCCGTCTCTTGCCAGGTTTGCTGTTGTGCCATGTTCTTTCCATTTGGTTATGATAGATTTGATGGTGCTCCTAGGGATCATCAAAGATTTGGATACTTTCTTTATAACCTAACCCTGACTTGTACTTCTCAACAACATTTTCCCTTACTTGTTTGGAGAGTTCCTTGGTCTTCATGGCAGTGTTTGGTTAGTGGTGCCTCGTTCTTAGGTGTTGCAGCCTCTGGGGCCTTTCAAAAAGGTGTGTATATGTAATGACAGATCATGTGACACTTAGATTACACACAGGTGGGCATCATTTCACTAATTATGTGACTCCTGAAGGTAATTGGTTGCACCAGAGCTTTTTATGGGCTTCATAACAAAGGGGGTGAATACATACGCACATGCCAATTATCAGTTTTTTATTTCTGAAAAATAGTTTTTTATGTATATATTTTTCTAATTTTACTTCACCAACTTATGCCGCGTACACACTAGCGGACTTTTCAACCGGACTGGTCCGACGGACTTTTGGCGGATTTCCGACGGACTTTCCGAACAAACGGACTTGCCTACACACGATCACACCAAAGTCCGACGGATTTGTACGTGATGACGTACGATTGGACTAAAATAAGGAAGTTGATAGCCAGTAGCCAATAGCTGCCCTAGCATTGGTTTTCGTCCGTCGGACTAGCATACAGACGAGCGGACTTTTCGATAGGAACGGGTCCGGCGGAGTTCCGACGTAAAGATTTGAAACGTGTTCCAAATCTAAAGTCCGTCAGATTTTCGGCCGAAAAAGTCCGCTGCAGGTCCGATGAAGCCCACACATGGTCGAATTGTCCGCCGGACTCGGTCCGTCGGACCAGTCCGGTCAAAAAGTCCGCTCGTGTGTGCGCGGCATAAGACTATTGTGTTCTGATATATCACATAGAATTCAGATTAAAAAAACATTGAACTAAAGGCTGTAATGTAACAAAATAGGTAAAAAGCCAAGGGGGGGGGGAATACTTTTGCAAGGCACTGTATATACATATAATATCAACTATTTTCTATGGTGAATAAAATATGGGTTTATGAATTTGCAAATCATTGTATTCTGTTCCCAACCTTTTTGGAATTGGGGTTGTGGAAAGAAAAAAAAAACATAACTAAAAATGCTGGAGTTTTTTTTTTTAAGTTTTTTGCCAATATGTAAAAAAAAAGATGTATTCAATGTTTCTGGATAATTTATGTACACTGTTTTGCTGCAGAGAAAAAGACTGAAACACTGAGGTCTGAAGGGAGTCACCAGAGTGGAATCACAGCCCCCCTGTACAGTAACACAACCTGCTTTCCACTTCGGTTAACTCTGCGCAGTTTTCAATAATTAATTCTGCCATGACCTGCTCACTCTTAGATGTCGGTGAACCGTCCATAACAGCCAATGTGATTAAGCCAAGGGATTCTTAGAGAGACGTATGGCAAGAGAGAGAGAGATTGTGAATGAAGATCGTAACCTCAATGTCATATTCCCCTTACTGAATACTGACAAGGATCAAACAAACACAATGGAGTTGGCAGAGAAGCAGAAGACATAAAGTGGAGTTCCAGCTTGTTTTTTTTCTTCTTTTCAAAAAACCACCCCTGTGATGGTCTCAACTAATCCTATGCATAATGGTATTAGTAATAAATGTAGGATTTAAAATTAATTCAATCTCAATCTCCCCAGCAAGCGCTTTCCCATCAGAAGCCCACTCGGCGCTCCTTCCGAGATATGGCGCTTCTCGCTACCCAGCATGCACCTCCTGATCTCACGCATGCGCAACTCGTACAAAGCTACAAACGGTGGATGCCCATTGACTCCAACGATTGATGACACTCATATCCCAGAAGCCAATGGGCGGCCTGACAGCGAGGTACAGCGGAAGTGGAACAATCGCTTAAAAAAAAGGTACTTACATTGAAGGAAAAAAAAAGAAGTGCCCAAGGAGACATTTTAAAGTACAAAGAACAAATATATTATAAAATATAAATATATACAGCCCTTCAATTCATCGGTGACAGTGGGACTGTGGCCCTCAGGGGAGAATACCCCACCCCCCACATTATTGGTGTCAGAAGGATAGTGAACCACAGAAAAAAAAAATAGTCCTTCAGGTCACTGGTGTCAGTGGGATTGTGGCCCTCAGGAGAGAGAAGCCCCTCAGTTCATTGGTGTCAGTAGAACAGTGGTTTTCCAAGGGGAAATGTCCTTCCCTCATAATTATTTGGGTGGGATAGTGGCCACTGGGGTAGAAGAGCTCCTCAAATCATTGGTGTCAGTTGAATAGTCGCCCCCCACCACCACCACCACCACCACCAGGGGAGAATAGCCCCTCAAATCATTGGTTTCAGAGAAATAGTGGACCCCAGGGAAAAATGCCCTCCCTCCAAATCAATGGTGTCAGTGGCCACTAGGAAGACTAGCTTTCCAAATCAGTGTTGTCAGTGGCCACTAGGAAGACTAGCTTTCCAAATCAGTGTTGTCAGTGGCCAATAGGAAGACTAGCTTTCCGAATCATTGGTGTCAATGGGAGTGTCCTCTCCCCCTCCCCTAGGGGAGAACAGCCCCTCTAAGCATTGGTGTTAGTGTAACAGTGGATCCCAGGGGAGAATGGCCTCCAAATCATTGGTGTCAGTAGTTGTACATAACTTATTTTAGGACAAGAGCCAGTGCCTCCTGAAGACTGACGATTCCAAGCACTGCCTGCCAGTGTCTCTATTGATGTCTTTCTGCGTCCAGGTGCCCATGGGATGAGAATAGCCCCTCTAATCACTGGTGTTAGTGGAACAGTGGCCCCAGGGAAGAATAGCCCGTCAAATCATTGGTGTCAGTGGAATAGTGGACACCAGGGAAAAATGCCTGCCTCCCAAATCAATGGTGTCAGTGGGATAATGGCCACTAGGAAGACAAGCTTTCCAAATTATTGGCGTCAATGGGAGTGTCCCCTCCACTGGCGGAGAACAGCCCCTCTAAGCATTGGTGTTAGTGTAACAGTGGATCCCAGGGGAGAATGGCCTCAAAATCAATGGTGTCAGTAGTTGAACATAACTTACTTTAGGACAGGAGCCAGTGCCTCCTGAAGATGAAGACTGATGATTCCAAGCGCTGCCTGCCAGTGTCTCTATTGACGTCTTTCTTTGCACAGGCGCAGTAGCACTGAAACGGTTTCATATCCATAGGGTGCAGATCAATCTATCCCCAAAGTCATTTCAGTCAAGGAACTTTCATTCATAAAAAGCAGTAGTAGTAGTAGTAGTAGTAGTAGTGGTACCCAAGCTTTTTTGGTGCAGCAGTGGACAGGTCCAGCAGCAGCCTCAGGCTCGGACTAGACCACCAGAGGTTTGAAGGATCCTTGGTGGGTCAGTCTGAACCTGAAGCTGCAAACTGGCAGGACGGAGGCCACTGCCAGGACACGACCTCCCCTTCCTGCCCAGCTGCATTTTGGTGGTTGAGAACCACGGCTCAAGACTTATCAAATCTTGCACCCAAATTTATTTCTTTTTTTACCTGATCAGATTTCAGCTTTAAAATATATTAAAAAAATGTCTTTGGGACTTTTGATTGTAAGATAATCAACCTGCCCCAAGAGAGAATTAGGAAAGTAGAATCACGATGCAGTACGGTGCAGGAAGCATAGTTCGCATATGTAATAAACACTTGTTACAACTATACGCAGAAAATGTTTAACTGATCACATTACTTATGCTTGTTTGAGTCTAATTTGATTTATTTGCCGACCTCCCTTCACAGGAAGACCCCATCAGTAATTCCTCCTTATAATGCATTTCATGTGACTCTGATGAGACAAACAAGTCCAGGCATCATGAAGTAATCATTTCCCGGAGCCGGATTCCACAGATAATTTATCCCAATCACAAATAAAACAGTGCGCAGAATTTATCCTATCACTCTGAAGAAAATATTCCAGCTATTCCTCGGACCTCCACCCAGATCCAACAAAAGGTCCTCGTACACAAAAAACATAAAACACGCCAGCCAGTAACAGAGAGTTCAGATTTTCTGTTTCTCATTAACGTCTTACAGATCGCGATGAATTCGAGTTGGTTTGGAACCAAGGCTGATTTTCCTGCCCACGACTCTAATGCTTGTATTGCTGGTGGGTAGTGAAGCATCACCGATTTGTAATGTGAATGCCAAAAGGGCTCCTCTCACCGTAAGGCCTCGTGTACACAACAAGACGCTGTTAAACTCGCGTTCAGAGGCAATTAGACACTTTTTTCAACTGCCCCTGAACCCATTTTGGGGCCCCAAAGTCGGGTTGTAAAATGTCATTCTCTGCTGCAGAAAAGTGCTTGACATTTTGCGACTCGACTTTGGGGCCCCATATCTTGGGGCCACTTAGAGCTAGGAACCCCAAATTTGGTGTGCTAACACAGTTGGACTAACACTATAAAATATATAAATTTGGGGTTCCTAGCACTATAACATATCCAAATTTGGGGTTCCTAGCACCTAGTGGCCCTGAGATATGGGGCCCCAAATTCGGGTTGTAAAATGTCATTCTCTGCTGCAGAAGTGCTTGACATTTTGCGACCCGACTTTGGGGCCCCATATCTTGGGGCTACTTAGAGCTAGGAACCCCAAATTTTATGTCCTAACACAGTTGGACTAACACTATAAAATATCTAAATTTGGGGTTCCTAGCCCTAAGTGGCCCTGAGATATGGGGCCCCAAATTTGGGTCACAAAATGTCATTCTCTGCTGCAGAAGTGCTTGACATTTTGCGACCCGAATTTGGGGTTTCTAGCACCAAGTGGCCCCGAGATATGGGGCCCCAAAGTTGGGTCGCAAAATGTTATTTTCTGCTCTGCAGACGCTTCTAGACACAAACGCGGCTAAACGCGGGTAAACGCGGCATGCAAACGCAGCAAAACGGGCATTTCTAAACGCCGCTTTCAGCTTTTAAAAACATGTGTTCAGCAGAGTTTGCACTGGCGTCTCGTGTGCATGAGGCCTAAGATGGCCATACACATGGGAAGCATCATGTGATCCCTGTTTATATCCAACCTACAAGGAATGTTTAGCAGAATATCAGGAAATTAACCAAATCACATTACTGAAATCATCAAGAAGCAGTTAAAAATACTTATAATGCTCAAGATTAGGGATTATTGGACAATAGAATTGTATGGATAAAACAAATGAAAAAAAGACCAAAAATTTTGAAAAAAGTTTTTCTTAGTTTCTGTTATAAAATTTTGCAAACAGGTAATTTTTCACTGATAGGCAGCACTGATGGGCACTGATAGGTTGCACTGATGGGCATTGATTATGCGACACTGAAGGGCACTGAGAGGCGGTGCTGATAGGTGTCATTCATAGGCAGCACTGATGGACACTGCTTTGCAGCACTGATGGACAATAATTGACAGCACTGATGGACAATGATTGGCAGCACTAATGGGCACTGTTGGGGTTGCTGCACTGATAATCAGGACAGCGATGATCAGTGCCCTGATTATCAGTGTAGATTTCCCCTTTCACACAAGCCAGTTACCAGCCAATAACCATCAAGTGTGTTTACATTACGATCAGCTGTGATTAGCCCTTTACCCCAATCTGTGATCAGCTGTGTCCTAAGGACACAGTGATCACAGAGCGCGCCCGATGCGCGGCGCAGCGGGGACTCGATGATCGCGATTCTGGGAGGATGCCAATAAACGCCCTCCCAGAACTGGACAGCAGCGGTATAGCCATCATTTGACTATAACATATTTAACAAATTTAACAAATCTTTTTAACAAATGAAACCACCAAGCTCCTCATTCACTCCCTTGTTATCTCTCACCTTGACTATTGCAAATCCCTTCTCATTGGCTTACCTCTCCATAGGCTATCCCCTCTTCAGTCTCCGCTTCCCGCATATCGCGTTGATCTGACACACGCGACTTCGTAATGCAGAGCACGTAGATCACTGGGCCGCGTCAGGGGAGACGCGGTCATGTGACCCTTTGTTTATTTCTACATATGGTATGGGGGAATACCTCTCCCACACGGTTTATTCATACACACGATTTTATAAGTCATTTCTATATATCATGTAGATGAACCTCTCCATAGTTTCCAGAATTGGGCACAGAGGTTTACAGCACTGTAGAAATTCTATTTTCGCTGGCTTTTTCCTTTCTGTTTACATTTTTTTATTCAATCAATCAATTCTTATTGGCCTAGGGATACGTTTTTTCCCCTCTTATTAGTGGGTGGTCCTATTGGATACTTCATGGCAGCTGACTCCTCTCTGCCCTATCAGGAGTTGATTTACCATGTGACCCTGTAATTGAGGTTTGATTGGTCATACTATTTGTGTAGTTTGTATATATATTTGTACAGTGTAGGGGATGAGTTTGATGCTCCAGTTGAAGTCCAATTAGATGAAACGCGTCGGTCGAGCTACACTCTTTCCCTACACTTGATTTTATCTTTTTTTCGTGATCACGCTATTTTATACTGTTTGTCGATTATTGGTGTCTTCCAATAAATACATCATTTGATCTGCACTATTGACGCTTTCATATATATTTATTTGGGAACCACCTATACATCCGAGTTTTCCATGCGGCTGGGACTCTCCTTTGGCCTTCAACTCTTTCCTTCAACTACAGGTTGAAGGAAAGAAAATCTCTTGATTCCCTCATTAACATAGTCAGTGTTGATGGGGGTACCCCTCCCACTGTGCTACTGTATTCTGACAGTGGGAGGTGTCCCTGCCATCAGAATACAATGGTCACTGCTGAAGGCTATAGCCACTGGCAGTGATTGCACAATCAACACCCGACAGGCTGGTTGTACTGAAGCCGATCGATTTAGCCTGCTCACAGATGGATTGAAATTCGTCCAGTTCCTACTGAACCAGACAAATTTCAATCTGCCTATAGACAGTTGAATGAATGTTTCATGGATGAGTGAGATTCAGGTGGAAGAACTTGACAGTCCTGACCTCAACCCGATAGAACACCTTTGGGATGAATTAGAGCGGAGACTGGGAGCCAGGCCTTCTCATCCAACATCAGTGCCTGACCTCACAAATGCACTACTGTAGGAATGGTCAAACATTCCCATAGACACACTTCTAAACCTTGTGGACGGCCTTCCCAGAAGAGTTGAACCTGTTATAGCTGCAAAGGGTGGGCCAACTCAATACTGAACCCTACGGACTAAGACTGGGATGACATTAAGGCTACATTTCCACTATTGCGACCCCAAAGTTGCACGATTTAGAGAGTGATTTTGATGCGACTCTGAGTGCAGCTTTGATCCAACTTTACAGTCTCTGTCTCAAAAGTCGCATCAAAGTAGCGCAGGAACCTTTTCACAGTCGCTGCAACTTTAAGTCGCATAGATGGAAACGGGTGCCATTGAAATCAATCGGCTGTGAAACGTCATCCGGCTTTTTGTGTCCAAAGTCGCATGACAAGTCGCACTCGTGGAAGCGGAGCCTAAACTTCATGTGCGTGTAAAGGCAGACGTCTCAATACTTTTGGTGTATCTCATCATTCAGCTGGGTGGGTTGGGAAGAAGGGAGTGAAGAGACCCCAAACGTAAAAGATCAAGTTACACAAGCTATTCACAGCATAGTAATAAATCCCCACAAATAGCAAACATTAAGTATTTATAAGCAATACTTCATATTTATTTGACCAAAAAAGAGAAAAAGTAAACTATATATTTTTTTGTTTTCGGGAAAATAACAAATCTATACAAACACAATCTATATTCCCTTTAAGTCTGAATGTATAAATGGTATCGAGGTGACAAGATCTTCTTCTGCCATCATTCACAGCAATATGACAAAAGATGTGACAGAAATGTTTTCATAAACCTTTCCCTTCTGTGCGCCTCGAGGGACGGCGCTATTAATATACCCGGAACGCACAGAACTGAATTTTATACAGACATAATAATAACTGTTTACCCTTCTTCGCGTCACACACAGAATCAGGAATAAAATCTCCAGGACGATCGAAATGTGACTGCAGGGAAGGGGGGTGTAAATGAAAATGAAGAGACAACATACAAAAACTGCTGGAAGTAACAAATAAAGAAAACAATTACCCAAAAAAAAAAACAGCCTTTATTTTGGTATTATTTTGTGCCTGATTATTACACGGTCTTCATCTGTAACAAGCAAAGGCCAATCCAAAACCTTCTGCATTAAATTTGTCAAGGAATGGGGCGGAGCTATAGCCTTGTGATTGTATTGCTAGACTTCCCTGGGCATTTAACCTCACTTCCTGTCCCAGTGACAACAGTGCTGCTGGGACAGGAAGTGATGAGATATCTTCCCAGTAGGGGGCCACAGATAACGGCACAGTTGTACCGGCTCCTCTCCTGTACTGAAATGACTTGCTCTGTTTCACTGCACACTGTGAGCTTCTCACAATGTGCATTAGAACCTGCAGAAAGTTAGATAAAGCCTGCCTCGTTCCCTGGCTGGAGAACGTCCAACATCATCTAGCCCAGTCCCTGGCCTACCACTACTTTCATTTATTGGATTTCAGATCAGCATCACATTGGGGTATTACCTTGAGTTGTCTGAATGCAAATACATCCTGAACTAGGAACACCCCTCCTCCAGACTGACATCCACCCATTAACCGCTTCAGCCCCGGAAGAATTTACCCCCTTCCTGACCAGAGCACTTTTTGCGATTCGGCACTGCGTCGCTTTAACTGACAATTGCGCGGTTGTGTGACGTTGCACCCAAACAAAATTGACGTCCTTCTTTTACCCCAAATAGACTTTTCTTTTGGTGGTATTTGATCATCTCTGCGGTTTTTATTTTTATGCGCTATAAACAAAAAAAGAGCGTCAATTTTGAAAAAAAAGCAATATTTTTTACTTTTTGCTATAATAAATATCCACAAAAAATATATAAAAAAACAAATTTCTTTCTCAGTTTAGGCCGATATATATTATTCTACATATTTTTGGTAAAAGAATCACAATTAGGCATATATTGATTGGTTTGCGCAAAAGTTATAGCGTCTACAAAATAGGGGATAGATTTATGGCATTTTTATTATAATTCGGCGACGATCTGCGATTTTTATCATGACTGCGACATTATGGCGCACACATCGGACACTTTTGACACTATTTTGGGACCATTGGCATTTTACAGCGATCAGTGCTATAAAAATGCACTGGTTGCTGTGTAAATGACACTGGTAGAGAAGGGGTTAAACACTAGGGGGCGATCAAGGGGTTAAGTGTGTCCTAGGGAGTGATTCTAACTGTGAGGGGGAGGGGCTCACTACAACATGACAGCGATCACTGCTCCCGTTCACTGGGAGCAGTAGATCCCTATCATGTTGCTAGGCAGAACAGGGAAATGCTCTGTTTACATAGGCATCTCCCCGAACTGTCGCTCCGTGTCACGATCACGGGCCCCTGGCGGACATCGAATCCACGGGACCCACAGGCACGATCACGGAGCATGCGGCGGGCAAGTGTGCGCCCACTAATCCGCGTCTTAAAGGGGACGTACAGGTATGCCCATTTGCGCAGCAGTGCAATTGTGCCGACGTACATCGTCACGCGCTGGTCGGCAAGCGCTTAACCCATTTTGATAGAAACACAGAACATAGCAACATAGGAAAGCGATGGCAGAAAAAGACAGAGTAGTCCATCGAGTCTGCTCATTTTTTTTTTTGGTTTCTTTGTTTTTTTGTTTTGTTTTTGTTTTTTTGGGGTTTTTTGTTTATTCAGTTTTTTGTTTTGTTTTTTTCTTTTTCAATAACTTTATTGTCTGACTATAGATCTATATTTATCCCAAGCATGTTTGAAGCCGTTTACTGTTGCCTGTCTCACTACCTCTGCTGATATTTGCATAACTCCTCCCAAGAGCCAGCCCACTGCTTGCATTAGGCTCTTGATAGGAATACTGAGACAGGGTACTGTGGTAATTTCAGAAATCTATTTTTAGTCGCCCCCCCACAAAGTCGCGGTTCAGAGTTTGCGGCCTCAGTCGTTCGCAGATTTTTTCCCAGCCTAGCATTCCCCCATCATAAGTGGCGGTTCACACAGGGGCGACCTGTCAGGGGACTTGCCAGCCTGACAAGTCACGCTCCTCGCAGTACAATGGAACCGTTCTAATAGGAGCGACTCAGAGTCGGACAGGAGTCGGGCTCCACCCGAGGCATTTATAGGAATATTTTTTTACCACATCCAAAATTTGTGGATTTTCACAATTCGCGGGTGCTCAAAGAACGTAAACCCCTCGAATTTCGGCCGTGGACTGTACAGCACTCTGCCGGTCCCTCCCACCAGCCATGATCTGCCTACATTACATACAGAAGTACAGGGACCCAGAGATGACATCAATGGGATGAAAATAAGGTATGTGATGAAAATGGAAAG
Organism: Lithobates clamitans; assembly: GCA_037952925.1. Taxonomy (NCBI): domain Eukaryota; kingdom Metazoa; phylum Chordata; class Amphibia; order Anura; family Ranidae; genus Lithobates; species Lithobates clamitans. Next base: position 917,156 of record JBBGZY010001316.1, read on the forward strand.
GTTTTATTTAAAAATGTCATTAGCATGTTGATGAGGAAGGAAAGGAGGGACCAGGGAAGACAAAACATAAACAGATTAAACGTCATCTTTAAAACACTCCTCAGGTTTATTAAAGTGTTACTAAACCCACAACAGTAAAATCAGTCTGTATATGCAGTAAAGCATGCTTGTTATACTCACTGTGGAACCTAAGGAGTTAATTCTGCAAATTGTGTAAAAAGGCTGTTTGATCCGGTCTTCTCTAATCCTCCCCTTCTTCCTCAGTCCCCAATCCATTTCCTGATAGAACAGAGCCTTGGGGACACTCTGCACATGTTCAGTTTGGTGTGTATTGCTAGAAAGTTTTTTTTTTTCTTGGGAGAGTGCATGTGATCAGCACAGGGCCAATCAGCACTGTCCAGACAGAGGGTCAGGGGTCCTGCAGCCTCATTGGACAGTCAGAGGAGAATGAAAACTCCTCCTACAAGCTTTAGCCAGACACTGATAGAAGTCACAAGACTGCTATATACTGCTGATGAGAAAATTTATTTAGTAGCTTATATTTACTGAATCTATTGCATTTCCATGTTCTGTGTACTGTGGAGACCAGATATAATGAATGCAGGTTCTGGGTATAGTAACACTTTAACTGTTATTTTTGACTCACTGGAGAGATTTTGCTTCAATTCCTGTCCTGTAAAAACAACCGTAAGGGTACTTTCACACTGGGGCCACGCCATGTTAGCGGTAAAGCGTTGCTCATTTTAGAAGCGCTTTACTGTCGTTTTAGCAGCGCTTTTCAGCCACTAGCAGGGCACTTTTAACCCCCGCTAGTGGCTGAAGAAAGGGTTAAAACCGCCTGTGTTGCGGCGCTTCCTAGGCACTTTTCAGGCGCTTCGGAATCGCTGCCAATGCATTCCAATTGGAAGGGGCGCTTTAGGAGCGATGTATACAGCGCTCCCAAACCGCCTCAAAAGATGCTACTTGCAGGACTTTTTGTAATGTCCCGCAAGCGCACCACTCCGGTGTGAAAGCACTCGGGCTTTTACACTGGGGAGGCATGGGAGGTGGTTTTCAGGTGCTACTTGTAGCGCTAAAAAGCCTGAAAAACGCCTTCAGTGTGAAAGGGGTCAAAGAGCAAGCAAACTGCTCTACAGGGATCTCAGCGCATGCATCCACGTGGAGTGAGATCTGTGTCCCGGGAGGGGGGTGGAGAGGCCTTGAGTCCCCTCCCAACGCTGCAGCAGAGCCGTATTTAAAGATACTTAGCTTTGTTGGTTTAAGGGTCATTGACGTTTCAGTGTTTGGCAGATGCTGGAGGGTTAAACCACCTGACAGTTCTCCGTATCTTCAAGCGGTAGGATCTCAGAGTTACCAGGTGTGCGCCATGATGAGGGGGTTTCACCATCCCTGATGGGTTTTAAAGTGGTTCTAAAGACTCAGGGTATTTTACCCTTCATGCATTCTATGCGTGACAGTAAAAACCTTCAATGTGCAGCAGCTCCCCCTAATACTTACCTAAGCTCTATTGTGATCCAGCGATGTGCACAAGAGCCTCCGCTCTCCGTGGACTCTCCCTCCTCGTTGGTTGAGACCATCACAGCCAGTCAGTCACAGCCAGTGAGCCAATGAGGAGAGAGCAGGGACGGAGCCAAGCCATGGCTGTGTGTGTCAATAGACACACAGAGCAGAGGCTTGGGAGCGCGTTTCCTTGGGTGCCCCCATTGCAAGCTGCTTGCTCTGGAGGCACTCGACAGGAGGGAGGAGCCAGGAGCACCAGCGGAGGACCTGAGAAGAGGAGGATCTGGGCTGATCTGTGCAAAACCGCTGCACAGAGCAGGTAAGTATGACGTTATTTTTTTTTTTTACTTATTGCCTTTAAAGTGGTTGTAAATCCTTACATACCACTTTTACCTACAGGTAAGCCTATAATAAGGCTTGCTTGTAGGTACTGGAAATATCTCCTAAACCTGCACTGTTTAGGAGATATTTACCATATACGCTGTGTGCCGATGTCATCGGCGCATGCGAACTGAAGAAATGGCACGATTGTGACCGTCGGCTACCACGCGCATGCGCGGGAGTGATGTCACATGACTTCGGCCAGTCACAGAGCCGGAGTCCATAGCCCCGAAAGGAAGAGGGGTGAAGATGGATGTGGCCACCAGCGGGGACATCGCGGGCTTCGTTTGGAGGTAAGTGGCACATAATGGGCCAGTATACGATGCATACTAGCCCATTATGCTTTTACTTTGCAGGGAACAAAAGAGGAAGTAAAACCCATCAGGTTTACTTCCTCTTTAATATCACTTTAATTTTATTTTGTATTTATTTCTATGGCAGAGAGCTATGGTGACTCTTAGGCTACATTCACATTTTGCGTTTTGTAAGCACATGCAAGAATCGTGCTGCACTTTCGCACATTTGTGTGTGTTTTTGAGCCATACACACTGATTTCGATGGGCTGCTATATGCGTGGCAAGGTAGCTCATGTACCTTTTTGTGTGATTTTTACACTCATTTTGCCACGGAACAAACGCGGATCTATTTTGCCGCTTTTGGAGCGCCGTTAACATGGAGCCTGCAGTCACATTTTGTCACAAAATTGTGCCGTGTTTTCGCATGTTTTCTCCATACGCATAAGGCAGTCCATTGCATAAAAATGATATCAGAGGGCTGCACTACCCGCAAGAAACCCAGCAAAGTAGCTCAGGTACCTGTCTGAGCATCAGCTTTGTGCGTATTCAATTCGTGTTTTCCCTGCAACAAATGTGCATTTTTTTGCCGCATTTTGGGTGCCATAAACAATAAAAAGCAATGCAAGCACGTCAGACAATTTTTACGCGTTTCGTAAAGGCACTTCAAATCGAATGATGCACATTCGCAAAGCGCTAAAGTGTGAATGCAACCTGAATGCCAACGTGCCAGCTGTTTTTTTACACATTTCATAAACTGATGCAAAATCGCGTGATTCTATGCACATTCGCAAAGCGCTAAAATGTGAATGCAACCTGAATGCCAATGCAAGCGTGCCAGCTGTTTTTTTTTACACATTTCACAAACTGATGCAAAATCGCGTGATTTTATGCATGTTCGTGAAACATTAAATTGTGAAACCAGCCTGACAGTGATAGGATTCAGCCCAGAGAAGGCATTGGAAGATTTCCAGTATGTGTCAGGAAACAGAGATAAGACCATTGCAGGTTATTTGGCTCATGTACAGAGCTGTGTCTGGCTGTACTGCAGAGTGCTTTCACGCGCCGCCATTTTTTTTAAATAACGTCATTGGTGGCCATCTTTTATTTCCTTGTTCTGTGCTGGCTCACCAATGACGCCAGTAATATCAATTATTGAAGTACAACAAGCCGTGCCAGATCATGCTCCATGTACAAGATCTGGCATGGCTTGGTATCCTGTAATAACAAGCCGTCCCAGAACTCTTTTGGCGCACAAGACACACGGACGCGCGGCAAAAATTCCTCTGCAGGCTGAATTATATTCTGACTACCCCATTCACACTAAACAGCGTAGATCGAAAAATCTCCCCAGCCGCTTTTTTTTATGACAGCCGGCACTTGGCACCTGTTCACTTGCCAATTTTGCACCCGGCCTTTTTCACTTTTCAGATTGATTGTTGTTGGGCGGGAGGGTTGTGACATGGTTTGAATTTTGGCCGATTCATCAGGAATCAGCTGAAGTTTGCTCTGTGTATGGTGTGATACTTGGGGGGGGGTAGTTAGTACAGTGGTAGAAGCATTTTTATTGAATCCATACCAATCTAAGCTTTGTTTTAGACCCCGTTCACGCCTAAGCGATTTTCTGCATGAAGCGTGTAGCTCTAAATCACTTAACAAGCCAAATCCCATTAATTTCAATGGCCCCTGTTCACATCTGAGCATTTTGTCGCCTGAAGGGCTTGACAGCCCCACTTTTATTAACCACTTGAGCTCTGGAAGGTTTTACCCCTTTCATTATTTGCTTTTCAGCACTGCGCTACTTAAAGTAGTAGTAAACTCAGTTTTACCACTTTTACCTACAGGTGCGCCTATAATAAGCCTTATCTGTAGGTACTGGAAATATCACCTAAACTTGCATGGTTTAGGAGATATTCAGAGTTCATGCAGCCAGTGACATCACCGGCACATGCACTCAGAGCCCATGCCATGAACCACCGCTCCCATGAACCCGTGTCATAAACGGCAGAGCCCACGGAAGGAAGACCGGGTGAAGATGGAAGCCCTCTCAGTGGTGGCAGCGTGTGGCTGGAGGGCTTCCTTTTAAGGTAAGTCTCTCATAATGTGCTAGTATGCGATGCATACTAGCACATTATGGCATCACCTTGCAGGGGAATTTTTATTTTTTTTATTCTTTAACTGCGGTTTACTACCGTCTTAAACTTGCAATTGCGCGGTCATACAACACTGTACCCAAATTAAATTTGGTTATAATTTTTTTCACACAAATAGAGCTTTCTTTTAGTGGTACTGGGTTTTGTATTTTTTATTATATGAACAAAAAAAAAAATGAAAAAAAAACAACATTTTCTACTTTTTTATAATGCATATAAAAAAAATTTAATTTCTTCATAAATTTAGACCAAAACGTATTCTGCTACATGTCTTTGGTTATAAAAAAAAAAAAAAAGCAAACCCCAATAAGTGTATATTAATTGGTTTGTGTGAAAGTTATAGCACCTACAAACTACGGTGTGTATACTGGAATTTACGCAGCTATAGACGCTATACTGTAACTGTGGTCATCAGCGACTTATAGTGGGACTGTGATAGACAATCTGGCGCTAACAGGAGGGTCACTAACTGACATCAATAGTGTCACTAACACAGTGATCAGTGATAAGACACTGACACTGGCTGGGAAGGAGTTTACATCTAGTAGCAATCAAGGGGTTAACTGTGTGGCTAACAATGTGTAATGTGTGCTGGTTTTGCTTTACTATCTGGCTGTTTTTTCTCCCTGTTTTTCAGCAAGAAGAAACAGCAAGATCGCTGTTCTGTGTGTTTGGACACAGCTGATCAGGTGATTTCAGGCAAAATCATTGGTTGTAATCTGCTGCCAACCTTGTGCTGTGTCCAATCACAGCATGGGTTGAGTGTGGGGGGGGGGGGGGGGTGCTCCCCAAACCCAGAAGCCATACAGGTACATATTCGTGTCTGTACCCGTCTCCCGCTCACAGTATATTTACTGTGAGCGGTTGGCAGGTGGCTAAACAAAATCAAAGTTCAAAAGAAAGCAGTTGCCCACGCAGGGGTTTTCACAATTCCCCAATTGGGGAATACCAAAACCCGGAGAAAACCAAAAGATCAGTTTTCTCCGCTCTAAATCAATATTTTGGAGCCCTACACTCTACATACAGGGGAACCCTGTGGCCCTTCTACTTCCATTCACACTGTGCCAGGGCCTGGCATCATCACAAGGGTCAGGGTGAATCATTCACTGTATGCTGCTCAAGACCCGACTGAGAACGCTGCCCTCCCCTCCCAAGAAAAAATTGCGTCGTATGAAAAATTATAAAAGAATTTTCCATGTAGAACATAGGTTGAAAAAAAAAAGACACATGTCTATCAAGTTCAACCAGCAGAGGAAAAACCTGCATCTCCAAAACCCTAACCTGTGGTCCTAAGAACTGACTATACAGAGAACACAGGGAATAAAGTAACAAACGTGCAAAACAGCAATACAATACAATAATAATATAACAGAGAACTGTTGTCAGCACACCTTAAAGAATTTCAGCGCGATAATTTATTGAGTCACAAATAATGAAGTGAAGAAGTAACTTCAGCCGTCGGGGCGAAGCTGCCATATAGTATGGAGGACAGACGGAAGCAGGGACTGTTTACGGAACAGCAAAAGATTTTACAAGCTGTTATAGCTGCCAGAAATGAGATTTAAGGCGGCTCCTAAGGGCAGCTTACGGTAACAATGAAAGTCCATTTATCTAAACTGTCATGTATAATAAAAAAAAAATAACAAGTACAAGATTTTTGGCTTTTTTACAGCCGTGTCCAATGATATACTGCAGCCTTATACAGCTACTTTATCTGTTTAGCCTAAAGGGGAAGATGTCCAGGGCCACAAATCCGGGAGCCCACCAGACAAGGGCGGGTTCTGGACCTGGGTGGGCTGTCATTAGCCTGAGGGAATTTAACAATTTAAACATATTCCGAAACATGTTGGGATTTCTGAACCCATGTATATTGCCCAGCCTCCTACCACGAGACCAACCTCATGATTCAGAACTTGACCGTGACCATTGGCTTTTGATTTTATTCATATCTACTATATGTAATTGTACGATTGTAAACCAATACATTTTGTATTACTTTTTTTTACATATGTTTCCTACTCTCTTATCTGGTTTAATCCCATGCCCATAAAATCCCTGGGGCACTTCCTTTGTTCTTTACCTGTAATTGGGATGTGGCTTGGGTTCCAGTTCTAAAATTACAGGTAGCCTAAACTAATATTTCTCATTAGCCTGAGGGCTCCAGGTTGGGGAGGTCAAAAAATAATTATTTGATTTATTGGTGGTCTCTTTAGTGTAAGTGCGGCACGTGCTATGGGACCGTTGCATACACCTAAAGGGACATATTTATAAAGCATTTGACATTCAACAAACATTCACTGTAGATCAATCTTTCTGGTACAGGCGTTTTAAAGGAGAGCGATTGATTCACTACCAGTGGACATTTGGTAAAAATCACATTGGTTTATAACAGGGGTCTCCAAACTTTCTAAACAAAGGGCCAGTTTACTGTTTTTCAGGCTTTTGGGGGGGGGGGGGGGGGACTGTCAGTGTGAGTAGAAAATGCCCTGCCTTCAATGGGGGGTAAACAATGCCCCATCACTAGTGTCAGTGGGAGGAACAGTGCCCCATCGTTGGTATCAGGGGAAGGAATAATGCCCTGTTGTTGGTGTCAGTGGGAGGAATAATGCCCCGTTATTGGTGTCAGTGGGAGGAATAATGCCCCGTTATTGGTGTCAGTGGGAGGAATAATGCCCCATTATTGGTGTCAGTGGGAGGAATAATGCCCCGTTATTGGTGTCAGTGGGAGGAATAATGCCCCGTTATTGGTGTCAGTGGGAGGAATAATGCCCCATAGTTGGTATCAGGGGAAGGAATAATGCCCCATCGTTGGTATCAGGGGAAAGAATAATTGCCCCATCATTGGTATCAGGGGAAAGAATAATTGCCCCATCATTGGTGTCTGAGAGGAATAGCGCCCCATCATTGGTGTCAGTGGGAAGACTTGGGAGTAATAGTGCCCCAAGGGCTGGATATAGGCAGGCAAAAGGCCACAGTTTAGGGACCACTCGTTTAAAACTGCTGAATGCCCCAAAGTGGTTTGGATGGAGTAGGGAAGGGTTGGGTTTCATTGATATCCATGCACCAAATAGGTAGATAGGTCCTCTCTATTTGTCCTGGTGACCATTCTCACCAGGAGATTCCTATTTTGGGAAATACAAAAATGTACAGCTCTTAACAGAAAAGATATCTTCAAATGGGGAAACCTGTTTTGGTGACAACTAAAGCTGGGTGTACATCAGTAGATTTTTGAATGAACACTCATACAAATATTAGCACAAACATTTGTACAACAATTTCCAGTACATTTGATGGCTTGACGAATGTTGTTCGAAATTAGATCAAAATTTTACTTGCTTTTAACCTGCTGCTGCCCACGTAACACATATGTGCAGTGGCACGCTCTGTGGCGGTTCACACTGATGCGGTGCAGGAACCACAAGCGATTTGGACAGGAATCACACCACATTCCTGTTCAAATCACATGCTATTCTGCAGCAGTACAGTCACCGCATCTGCACCAAAATCGTGCAAGACCCTTTTTTTGCCGCAACAGAATTGGGTCACATGGCTGTTCACACCCGATGCGATCCGATTTTGCACTGCGTTTTGAGAACCGATTTTGTGGTGTAGGTAACATATACACACCAGCAGCGTTTCGAATGAACAGGGTGCGATTTTGATGCGGTGCAGAAACCACACGTCACACATATGCATTGCTCGCGGGCCAAATTTTCACTGCAAAAAGCGTGCTCACTGTCTAGGACAGCGCTCGGTCCACTCTAACAATCGGTAGGCGTTGGGACAGCCTCCTGATTATGTGATCACTGGGAAAGCCAATCACAGTTATCACATGATCGCCAATCATTCCTGCCCCAGAGGCGTTTGGAACTTTTTAAACGGATGCTGGGGCAGACAGGAAAGGGTTAATATTTGATATAGGGAATGTATGAACTTCTGAATCAAAACCACATACAATGCCGTGAATAAGTTCATTCACAAAAACTTTCCATCTGGCTCCTTTGAATTTTCTCATCACTGCAGTCAAAGACAAACATTAATTAGACCCCAATAACAATTGGAAAATCAGATGAATGTTCATGAAATTAAAAATGTCTAGTTTTCCACAAACTGATAGGAAATCTAACTCTTCCCCACATCAGAACAAAACTGGACCAACAATGTATGAAATACACCAAGGCTTCACCCAACATAAGAAAGACTAATGCCCTGTACATATGACCGGTTTTCCCGTCGGAATAAACTCTGAAGGTTTTTCAGACGGAGTTCCGACGGAATTCTGCTCAAGCTGTCTTGCCTACATACGGTCACACCAAATTCCGACCGTCCAGAACGCGGTGACGTACAACACGTACGACGGGACTAGAAAACGGAAGTTTAATAGCCAGTAGCCAATAGCTTCCGTCTCGTATTTGCTTCAGAGCATGCTTCGTTTTTGGTACGTCGGAACAGCATACAGACGAGCGGTTTTCCCGATAGGAATTAGTTCCGTTGGAAAAATTTAGAACATGTTCTCTCTCTAAGTCCGTCTGAATTTTCAACGGAAAAAGTCCGATGGGGCATACACACGGTCGGAATATACGATGAAAAGCTCCCATCAGACTTTTTCTGAAGGACGTTCCGCTCGTGTGTACGCGGCATAAGGGATGGATTTAGCTTATGTTGTACCTAGGACTTCCACAAAGCCATATCCATATTGAGTGCCGCCATGTTTTTTTGTGTTGTAGGAATACAAAGAATAGATGGGGGCCCACCAATGGGAAGTTTCCCCCAGGACCCACCAATGTATTAAACAATCAGAGGACAGTACCCAGTGTCTCCTGCCTTGAGCACCAATGATGTCCAGATCCCACCAAGTCCTACTATTTGACTGGGAAGAGATGAACGTCATAAAATAGCACCTTTTACTGGCTAGTTCACTTGTCCATCACACAGGTGATATTTGGATGTCAAATCCCAGCACTCCATGTCAATTATTTTTCCTGCTGACACCCAGCCATTCAATCTCACCCAATAAAAAGAATTCAGGTCAGCCTGACCTGCAGGATGGAGCCACAAAGAAGGTCCCTTTGAAAACCAACCAGTAGGGCATTATATCTATTATTCGCATCTCTATAAGGCCCTTGTATTTATCTCTGACTTAATTGTGCTGCAGAGCATGAATTGTGTGGATGTTAATGAGATCCTCCAGGAGAGCTGCGAAGGTCAAGCGCTTAAAGACTGGCAGGGCTAGATGGACGGCACTTCATGGAGGCTCAGCAGAATGGGCTTTGTACAGGGGACGCCCTCTGGACAGCTGGCTGTCAGCTCCCCGACAAAGCTGGTTTTGTGCGGGGGAAGAGACAGATGTAGCATCCTGTGAATGTCAATAGCTGCGATCTACAGAGGAAACAAGGAGAGCCAGGCACGGTGCCAGAGGCCTTTGTGTTATAGACACTGGGGCCACTTCATTAAGGACTTCATTGCTGACTGATACTACATAGGACAGCAAAGGAGAGCCATCCTTCTGTGTACAGGACAGCAAAGGAGAGCTATCCTTATGTGTGGAGGAAAGTAAGGGGGGGCTGTACAAGAAATATGATATGATACAATAAGATAGATAGATAGATAGATAGATAGATAGATAGATAGATAGATAGATAGATAGATAGATAGATAGATAGATAGATAGATAGATAGATTACATAGGTTGAAAAAAAGACACTAGTCCATCTAGTTCTACCAATAAAAACAAACTAAACAAAAAACACACAAATAGAAAACCTCCATATACACAGTTGATCCAGAGGAAGGCAAAAAAATCCCAATAAAGCATGGTCCAATTCACTCTAGTAGGAGAAAAAAATTCCTTCCTGAACCCCTAGGAGGCATTTGAATATTCCCTGGATCAATTACCCCTGGCACCTGGCATACTTCTAAAAATTAGTATCCAGGTATACAGTAAAACTTTGGTTTGAGAGTGTATTTGCAAGACAAGCTAACTTTTTAAATGCATTTTGACTTGATATACAAGTGATGTCTTGATCTACAAGTAGCGTCACGTCACAACTGAGTATAAAAGAGAAGAGAGGCGCCTCTAATGCCCCGTACACACGGTCGGACTTTGTTCGGACATTCCGACAACAAAATCCTAGGATTTTTTTCCGACGGATGCTGGCTCAAACTTGTCTTGCATACACACGGTCACACAAAGTTGTCGGAAAATCCGATCATTATGAACGCGGTGACGTAAAACACGTACATCGGGACTATAAACGGGGCAGTGGCCAATAGCTTTCATCCCTTTATTTATTCTGAGCATGCGTGGCACTTAGTCCGTCGGATTTGTGTACACACGATCGGAATTTCCGACAACGGATTTTGTTGTCGGAAAATTTTATAGCCAGCTCTGTGTGTCGGATTTTCCGATGGAAAATGTCCGATGGAGCCCACACACGGTCGGAATTTCCGACAACACGCTCCGATCGGACATTTTGCATCGGAAAATCCGACCGTGTGTACGGGGCATAAGTGTAGCAATATGGTTACATTTAATGAAGGTACAACATTTAGCAACTCACAAGGTTGATGATTAAAACAGGCATATGTAAGTATGCAGGCATCCGGGTAAAGCTGTCCGCAGAGACCATCCTCCGCACCGCCATCAACATCATCCCTTCCAGGAGCTTCAAGGCACACTTTTAGATCGCTCTCCTGCAGGGAAGTCTTTCCGGCCACGATTGCAAACTGACAGTAGTGAGAGGCGGCAGTGCGGAGGACGGTCTATGTGGACAGCTTTACCCCGGATGCCTGCAATACTTAGATGCGCCTCTTTCAAATCATCAACCATGTGAGTTGCTAAATATTGTACCTTCATTAAATGATACCATATTGCTACACTTAGAGGCGCCTCTCTTCTATTTTATACTCTGTAGCTTCTGCTGGATTTTGCTTCTAATCCCCTTGTGGAGGCTTCCATTTGTGGATGGACATTTTATGGTTACACAACCTGGTCACATCGCTATAATCTTTTTATATGGACTATAAACTGAAGGATTTATGAATAAATGGTTGTGGAACTAATCATTTGAGTTTCCATTATTTCTTGTGGGGAAATTCGCTTTGACATACAAGTGCTTTGGATTACAAGCATGTTTCCGGAACTAATTATGCTCGCAGTCCAAGGTTTTAATGTACAGTATTTTGTGCACTTAGGAATGCATCCAGCTCTTTTTTTTTTTTTAAATCTACTGAGCTGGCCAGAACCACCTCTGGAGAGAGTCTATACCACACTTTTACAGCTCTTACTGTGAAGAAGCCTTTCCACATGTGAAGGTTAAATCTCTTTTCCTTCAGATTTAAAGAGTAGCCCCTTGTCCTCTGTGATGACCAGAAAGTGTATAACTCAACACCAAGTTCACTATATGGAACACTTATGTATTTATACATGGTGATGATATCCCCCTTAAAAATATTATTATTATTATTTATATAGCGCCAACAGTTTGCACAGAGCTTTACAACATGAGGGCGCAAACATGTTCTACTTTCCTGCTCTGTGTAGTGGTTTTGCACAGAGCAGCCCAGATCCTCCTCTTCTCGGGTCCCCCATCTGCGCTCCTTCCCCCTGCTGAGTTGCCCACACTGTAAGCTGCTTGCTCGATCCCGAGCCGCTTCTGTGTTTCTTTAAAATACACAGAGCGCGGCTCAGCCCTGCCCTCTGCTCACTGGCTGTGATTGACAGCAATGGGAGTGCTCTGTCTCAGCCAATGAAGCGAGGGAGAACCAGGAAAGCCAAGGCTCACATGCACAGTGGGCTAGGGTAATTACTGGGGGGGGGGCAGCACACTGAAGGTTTTTTACCTTCATGTATTCTATGCATGAGGGTAAAAAACCTTCAGCTTTTACAGCCATTTCAGGCTGGGTTCACATTATTATTATTTCCTCACATCCAATTCGCATGACAGGAGATTGTGACTGGCTCCCAATGGAGCTGGTTCACATATCTCCAAGGCGGCTGCATAGCGCACAGCAAAAGAGTCCTGTGCGTCTTTGGCTTCGCTTCAGGTCCAAATTCAACCAAAAGTTCGGAGCAAATTCGGACCTGAACCAGTGAACGGGGATGTTGCACTGGACCTCCTGCTGTGAGCCACGGCCACACACAGTGCAAACCCAGCCTTAGCCCTGGTTCACATTGCAGCGATTTGGCATGCAATTTGACATGTAAATCGCATGCCAAATCAGTGGCTATTACTGGCAATGGCACCATCCGAATCTGTGCAACAACGCATTTGCGGCGCTGCACCGATTCCCAAAAGTAGTTTCTGTACTATTTTCGGTGACTTCGGGATGCGATTTCAATAGACATCTGTGCAGAAACCCGCACAGATGTCTCTGAAATCACCCCTGAAGTCAGGACTGACATGCAGGAATGAAATCATGCGAGTTCAACTGAACAATTTCATTCCCGCTGTCAGTGTGAACCTAGGCTAAAGCCTTCTACACACGATCGGATTTTCGGAAAACAAAGCGCCGGACTTTTGTCCAAAGGGTGTGTGCCAGGATCTTGTCTTGCATACTAACAGCACACAACTGTCGGCCAACAAACATGAACAACATGACGTACTACGTGGAATTTCAGGTCTTGAGCGCCACTCTTTGGGCACCTTCTGCTAATGCCGTCTTTGGTAAACATTTATTCCGAGCATGCATGTTTGTAATTTGGACTTTTGTGTGACGGACTTGTGTACACACCATACTAAAATCTGACAACAGACCGTTGTCCACCGAAAATGTACTAGCCTGCTAACCAACATTTGTTGACCGAAAGTTGGACAACAATTGTCTGATGGAGCGTACTAACGGTCGGATTTTAGGCAAACAGTCTGTCATCACACAATTCCCTGCTGAAAATTCAATCGTGTGTATGAGGCTTTAATCTCCTCTTCTCAAAAGAGAATAAATTCAGTTCCTCCAATCCAGTGGTCTCCAAACTGCGGCCCGGGGGGTGGCCCTTTGCTTGACTTTATCCAGCCCTTGAGGCACTATTACAGCCAGTGACACCAACAAAAGGCATAATTCCTGCCACATACAAAAACAATGGGACACTATTTCTTCCAATGACAGGGGACAATTCCTCCCACTGACACCAATAATGGGGCACTATTCCTCCCACTGACACCAAGGTTGGGGGACTTCTCCTTCCACTGACACCAATGATGGTACACTATTCCTCCAATTGATACCCGTGATGGGACACTATTCCTCCCACTGATACCAGCGACGGGGCAATGTTTAGTTGCCACCCCAACATCTTCTACTCCCACTGGCCACAGTCCGACCACCCTAAAGTCTGAAGGACGTTAAACTGGCCCTGTGTTTTAGAAAGTTTGGAGACCCCCTGCTCTAATCTTTCCTCATAGCTGAGCTCCTCCATGCCTCTTATCAGGTTGGTTGCCCTTCTCTGCGCTTCCAGTTCCTTGATATTCTTTTTGTGAACTGGTGCCCAAAACTGAACTGCATATTGCAGATGAGGTCTTACTAATGATTTGTACAGGGGGGCAAAATGATATCTCTCTCTGAAATCCATACCTTTCCTAATACAAGAAAGGACTTTGCATATTTTAGAAAATGCAGCTTGGCATTGCATGCTATTATTAAGCTTATAATCTACCAGAACGTCCAGATCCTTCTCCACCATTGATTCCCCTAGCTGTTATCCTCCTATAGTATGTATGATGCATGCTTTTAGCTAGATAGAGATATGATACAGATAAGGAGACAGATACATAACATGATATAGATAGATCAATATGATACAGGAAACAGACTAATACCATTTTTTCCCCCATTCACAAATGTATAGGCACTTTCACTAGGCGAATTGCTATGGGAATTGTTCTATAAATACACCCTCATGCAGTTATTACAGATTGTCAATTGGCTCCTAATCTTTAATCTGATCTGACATTGCATTTTCTCTGGCCATACAGATCCATTTTTTTAAGTCAAATTGTTAATGTAAAAAAGAAAAAAAAAAAGGAAAGCAAATTATTGCTGTAATAAAATGTTATATTACAATCATTTTATTTAACAAAACAAAGCCCCCCATGAGAGGGAAACATAGACCGACACTTGGGTACAGATTCCCTTCATGGGGTAACCAATATAGCGAAGAAAAAGTGTTCAATTAGGGTAAAGAAGAGAAATACCATTTACATCTCTGCATTTGCTAGAACACTAGAAGAAAGAGCAGGTTCAAAAGATTTCATCTCCCATATTCGCCTGCTGCCTTACTTGCACCAGGTATCTAAAGGGTTTTGATTGTCTTATCGGAGTGAGTGTTGCCTCATGGAATTTTGATATTCTAATCTATGAATATATGTGTTTTATAATTTTTTAGATAGTGAGACCTACTTTCTTGCAATCATCGAAACCCGAATGTGTCCTGACGAAGCATAACAGCGAAACGCGTTGACGCACTAGGGCTCACATTTTACACGGTATATTTATCTCTATATATGGTTTTTTAACCTTTTTCACGTTTTTTCACACCATATTGAAATATGTATGTTTCTATGTCTCAATAAATATTAATATTATTTTTCTATATCCTCATTGTTTACTGTGCCGTTAAACTCAGACTGTGGATCACTTCCTAGGACCCGTTCTTTCTGTACTTTCATAATTATTTACGGATGAGGCAATGTGAGTGCTTTCTCTATTTCTATCGCTAAAGGGAAACAAGTTACTATACAATAGAAATATAACTTAGTCATCCAAAAGAAGGGGGCAGGGCAAGGAGGACAGAAGAAGGTTTAGCGAGAAAGGACTGAAACAGAACTGTGACTTTCTGCTATAAAACATATCCAAAAACAAAATGTAAAAAAGATAAAAATTTCTTCATAAATGTAAACTAAAATGTATTCTGCTACATGCCTTTGGTTAACAAAACCCCAATAAGTGTATATTAATTGGTTTGCGTGAAAGTTATAGCATCTCCAAATGATGGGCTGAAATTTTTCTTTTTTATACTAGTAATGTTGGTGATCAGTGACTTATAGTGTGACTGTGATAGTGTGGCAAGCAACCTGACACTAACTGACGCTGATGGGGACTGACTAATTGACACTGTCATCACCAGTGACACTTATACAATGATCAGTGCTAATAATATACACTCTCATTGTACTAATGACACTGGCCAGTAATGGGTTAACATTTAGGGGTAACCAAGGGGTTAACTGTTGTGCCTACAATGTTTACTGTGTGTCAGGGCTGGGCTCAGCCCTTCCTTCTCTGAGCTGGCCGCTCAGCTGTCGGCTAATTGCCAGCTCCCATCTCTCTCCACAGTTACTCAGCTGTTGATGATATCCTGCTCATCAGTCCTGCCTACTTAAGCTGTCCAGTCCAGAGGAGCTCTGCCTTCGCCTTGCTCACATCACAAGAAACCATCTCCTGCGTTCCTGTTAAAAGACTTGCTTGGCTGACATCCCTTCTGGCTCCAGATCCTGCTTGCTGTTTTACTACACTCATCTCCGGGTCCCTGACGTTTGGCTGGTCTGACTATCCGTTTCGGTTCCTGAACTTTGGCTATGTTTTTACTACGTTTGTTCTATTTACTTTTATTCTTAAACAAGTGTGATTTAACTGTTCTTCTGTCTTGGTCTGATTTCATGGTTTCTGACACTGTGTTAAAGAGGAAGTAAACCCTGATGGGTTTTACTTCCTCTTTTTTCCCCTGCAAAAAAAAAGCATAATGGGCTGGTATGCATCGCATACCAGCCCATAATGTGGCACTTACCTGCAAACGAAGCCCACGATGTCCCCGCTGGTGGCCGTGTCCATATTCACCCCTCTTCCTACGGGGGCTGTGGACTCCGGCTCTGTGACTGGCCGGAGTCGCGGGAACCGACGGTCACAACACAGGCCCTTTAGAAATGGCACAATATTGCCCTTACTTCAGTGCGCATGCGCCGATGAAGTCGGCGCAAGTGTAAATGATAAATATCTCCTAAACTGTGCAAGTTTAGGCGATATTTCCAGTACCTACAGGTAAGCCTTATTATACGTGGTGTGTAATGGTTTACAACCCCTTTAACTGAGTGCTGTTTTACTATGCAATATGCCGGTTTGTACTCCCTGCTTAGCAAGTGAAAAAAAACAAACAAAAGAAACAGTACATCACTGCTGTCTGTCGAGAGCTCTGTGTTGTTTACCAACAGAGAGCTCTGTTCCCTTCTGTCATTCACTCACCCGATCAGCGGGTATTGGGCATAAATCATTGGCCCGCTGATTGGTTTGTGCTGTAGTGAAGACAGCACAGTCAGGGCAGCCAGTGTGCACCCCTGACCCAGAAATGCAAGATCATGTACGTGATCCAGCGCAGTGGCGCCGATCTGCAGCAGTACATCTGCAGGAGGTGGTCTGCAAGCGGTTAAAGTAAAGATCCTTATCCAAAATCTAGTAATTTTGGGGCATCGCCACCAAATGTAGAACTTGGTTCCCAGTTGTCCACATCATCTAAAGCAAGAACAGAAGGCTCTCGAGCATATTTTAGCAACTCTGGTAGGGACCATGTACCACCACAACAGTGTTTTGTAATTGGATTCTTGCTGTCCAATCACCCATCCGCAGATCCTCTTGCAGAGCACAAATGAATCTGGCAGCCCCCTGTACACTTCTCTTCACCCCCATTATCTGCAAATAATAAAACTCACAGGAACGTCACAACTTCCTGAGAACTTCCAGCACTGAAATCAGAGACACGCAGAGCCCAACACTGTGTTTTGGAAGTGATGTCATCACAGATGATTCTTTACATCTGGTGGGATTCTCCTTGAGGACAGAACTGGGAACAACCAAACTAGTCCAACAGCTTCACAGAGCAGCTGAACAAACAGGGAATCCAAAAATCAACTTTTTGGTTTTGGGTGGGTAATGTCTGCCTGAATTCACTTCTAATATCTCACAGACTCAAATAGAGCAATTTCCCAGCTTTGTGTCTCTGCCCCTCCCACAATGGCGAGATTTCCCTGTAGTAGTTTGTGTCTCTGCCCCTCCCAAAATTATGAGCTTTCCTGCAGTAGTTTATGTCTCTGCCCCTCCCACAATGGCGAGATTTTCCTGCAGTAGTTTGTGTCCCTGCCCCTCCCACAATGGGGAGATTTCCCTGCAGTAGTTTGTGTCTCTGCCCCTCCCACAATGGGATTTCCCCGCAGTAGTGTTTCTCTGCCCCTCCTACAATGGGGAGATTTTCCTGCAGTAGTGTGTCTCTGCCCCTCCCACAATGGCAAGATTTCCCTGCAGTAGTGTGTCTCTGCCCCTCCCACAATGGGGAGGTTTCCCTGCAGTAGTGTTTCTCTGCCCCTCCCACAATGGGGAGATTTCCCTGCAGTAGTGTCTCTGCCCCTCCCACAATGGAGAGATTTCCCTGCAGTAGTGTGTCTCTGCCCCTCCCACAATGGGGAGATTTCCCTGCAGTAGTGTGTCTCTGCTCCTCCCGAGATGGGGAGATTTCCTGCAGTAGTTTGTGTCTCTGCCCCTCCCACAATGGGGAGATTTCCCTGCAGTAGTGTGTGTCTCTGCCCCTCCCACAATGGGGAGATTTCCCTGCAGTAGTTTGTGTCTCTGCCCCTCCCACAATGGGGAGATTTCCCTGCAGTAGTGTTTCTCTGCCCCTCCCACAATGGGGAGATTTCCCTGCAGTAGTTTGTGTCTCTGCCCCTCCCACAATGGGGAGATTTCCCTGCAGTAGTTTGTGTCTCTGTCCCTCCCACAATGGGGAGATTTCCCTGCAGTAGTTTGTGTCTCTGCCCCTCCCACAATGGGGAGATTTCCCTGCAGTAGTTTGTGTCTCTGCCCCTCCCACAATGGGGAGATTTCCCTGCAGTAGTTTGTGTCTCTGTCCCTCCCACAATGGGGAGATTTCCCTGCAGTAGTTTGTGTCTCTGCCCCTCCCACAATGGGGAGATTTCCCTGCAGTAGTTTGTGTCTCTGTCCCTCCCACAATGGGGAGATTTCCCTGCAGTAGTTTGTGTCTCTGTCCCTTCCACAATGGGGAGATTTCCTGCAGTAGTGTGTCTCTGCCCCTCCCACAATGGGGAGATTCCCTGCAGTAGTTTGTGTCTCTGCCCCTCCCACAATGGGGAGATTTCCCTGCAGTAGTTTGTGTCTCTGCCCCTCCCACAATGGGGAGATTTCCCTGCAGTAGTGTTTGCCTCTGCCCCTCCCACAATGGGGAGATTTCCCTGCAGTAGTTTGTGTCTCTGTCCCTCCCACAATGGGGAGATTTCCTGCAGTAGTGTGTCTCTGCCCCTCCCACAATGGGGAGATTTCCCTGCAGTAGTGTTTCTCTGCCCCTCCCACAATGGGGAGATTCCCTGCAGTAGTGTGTCTCTGCCCCTCCCACAATGGGGAGATTTCCCTGTAGTAGTGATTCTCTGCCCCTCCCACAATGGGGAGATTTCCCTGCAGTAGTTTGTGTCCGGGAAGAAAAAAAATGACTAAATGACTTTTTGAGAGACTCTACAACTATGCCAGGAATGATGAGTTTTAATCAGATGATGGTTGTGTACAAAGGATACAATTGTATATTACAACACAGACAAATTACATAATAACATTTTCCATGGAAGGAAATGAGATTTGTAAATATATTATTTTGCTTTTCAATAACAAGATGATCTACATACATAACGTCCTTGTATAACACTATAACAGTCCTTGTCTCTCCTGAGAAACTCTCCTGAGAAAAATAGAAATATTTCCCCTCGTCCCCTGGAATGGAAGTGTAAATACTTTCTACATATTTGCTAATCGGCCAAATACATAACACTGCGCTGTCAGCGGACACTTACAACGACCTCACAATCCTTTCCAAGCTTTCAGAGAAGTGTCAATGTGCAAGGCAGGCGGGCAAACTCAACATGTTGGCATCAAACTACGCACCGCATGCTGGCACGTGCTACTAAACCAGACTGGCGCGGGTGATTCATTCTGGAGGGAAGGCTTGGAAAATCATCCTCTTATGACATTATATTTAATAAGGACCATATGAATAGAACACTAACCGAACGAACGAAAAATGTGGCACATTCCTATGAGGTCCAAACCCGGGGTCACCCTGTCTGTGCAAAGACCAAGCAAAACGGGTTCTGATCCATAGTCTAAGTGAGCTTTAACCCCTTCAGCTCTGGAAGATTTACCCCCCTTCCTGACCAGGCTATTTTTTGCGATACGGCACTGCGTTACTTTAACTGATAACTGCGCTGTCGTGCGATGATGTACCCAAATAAAAATTTATATCCTTTTTTCCCACAAATAGAACTTTCTTTTGGTGGTATTTGATCACCTCTGCGTTTTTTATTTTTTGAGCTAGAAACAAAAAAAAAAACTTAGGCCAATATGTATTCTGCTACATATTTTTGGTAAAAAATCCCAATAAGCGTATATTGATTGGTTTGCGCAAAAGTTAAAGCGTCTACAAAGTATGAGATTTTTTTTTTTTTTTTTTTTACTAGTAATGGCGGCGATCAGCAACTTATAGTGGGACTGGAATATTGCGGCAGACAAATCGGACCCCTAACTGACACTTTTGACACTTTGTGGGAACCAGTGGTACTAATACAGTGATCAGTGCTAAAAAATATTAAAAATACTAATGACACTGGCTGGGAAGGGGTTGACATCAGGGGCGATCAAAGGGTTAAATGTATGCCTAGCCTGTGTTTTCTCACTGTTGGGAAGGTGCTTTTACTATGGGAAGGCATTAATCCATGTCCCTGCTTTGCAGGAATACAGGATCTAGGCCTTCTCTACTGACAGAACGGCAATCTGCCTTGTTTACATAGGCTGATTGCCATTCTGCCTGTGTATGAGGAGTTCCATGCTCCAGTATTAACCACTTGCTGACTGCCCCATAACAGTTTTACTGCTACAAGGCGGCATCTTTGCGCTGGATCATATATATATATATATATATATATATATATATATATATATATATTTATATATATATATCTATCTATCTCTATATATATATATACATATATATATATAATATAATATAATTCCAGCGCAAAGATGCCGCCCTGTAGCAGTAAAATATATATATATACACACGTGATCTGGCTCCTCTGGGTAGCACAGGTAGCATGGTTATACACAGCGGGAGATGATCAGTGAGTACCGCGGACTGCAGAGACACAGAAAGGCAATAAACAAGGCAGGTCGTCCTTCTGACAGGAGGGAAGGTATGGATCCTGTATCTCTGCAAAGCAGAGGTCTTCTGCAGACTGTCTGTGCATCTGCTCTGCCGCAAAGGCTGCCGGAACTTGTAGTTTTCCATTCACAGAGCGCTGTATATGAGTTGTGTGGGCGGGTGGGCGGAGCCCAGCTCAGCCATGTTTGTTTTACATTTTGACAGCTTGCGGGTGGAAAAGAACCCCCGCTAACTGGCACAGCAGTGATCGGGGAGGTGCGGGGGGCCGGTGTACTCATAATATATTACATGTTACACCCCCATATTATGAAAGGTGGTAGCTATGAGTAAGCATCTAATGATGTAAAACGCGATTGTTCCCTGTTTTGTCCCCATTTGATGGATTTTTATGCTTTATAATAAAGATGCTTTTCTTCAGAGTGCGGCAGTCCAGGACCTCTTAGTTTCCATTATGAAAGGTGAATTTATTCTTTAACCACTTAAGGACCAAGCCTATTTTTTACACTTGGTGTTTACAAGTTAAAATATTTAAATAAATAGTTAAAATTACTTAGAACCCCCAAACATTACAGATTTTTTTTTTTCCAGACACCCTAGAGAATAAAATGGCGGTCGTTGCAATACTTTATGTCACACCGTATTTGCACAACGGTCTTACAAACTAAATTTTTGGGGAAAAAATACACTTTTTTAATTAAAAAGAAATCAGTAAACTTAGCCCAATTTTTTTTTATATTGTGAAAGATAATGTTACACTGAGTAAACTGATACCCAACATGTTACGCTTCAAAATTGCGCCCACTCGTGGAATGGCAACAAATTTTTAACCTTAAAAATCTCCATAGGCAACGTTTAAAAATGTCTACAGGTTACCAGTTTTGAGTTACAGAGGGGGTCTTTTGCTAGAATTATTGCTCTCGCTCTAACGATCGCGGCGATACCTCACATGTGTGGTCTGAACACTGTTTACATATGCGTTTGCTTCTGCAAGCGAACATGGAGGGACAGGGTGCTTAAAAATTTTATTTTACTTTTTATTTTATTTTACTTTTTATTGTTTATTTTTACACTGTCCCTTTAAAAAAAAAATGATTTTTGATCACTTTTATGTAAACATCTTGTAATAAAAAAAGAAAGCATGAAAGGACCTCTTTAATGTGAGATCTGGGGTCAAAAAGACCTCAGATCTTACATTTACACTTAAAAGCAATAAAAAAAAAAAAAAAATAAAGAAAAATGTTTTTTTTTTAATAAAAAAAAATTGTCCCTTTAAGGCCATTGGGTGGAAGTGACGTTTGACGTTGCTTCCGTCATCCAATGGCACAGAGTCGAGTGGGGGCCATCATTCCCTCACTCGACTTCCTGTCCATCAGGGGAAAGGATCGGATTGTCTCCGCTACTACCGACGGCTCCGGTAAGCGACGGAGATGACCGGGACGCGGCGGGAGGCACCTCTCCCATGGCTAATAAAAGTGATCTTGCTGCGAATCTGCCACAGAGACCACTTTCATCTTAAAGCGGACCGCTCGCCGTGAATAAAAATACCGGGGTTAATGGCAGCTATCTGCTGCTATAACAACGGTATTTAACGTCAAAGTAGTGACATATATCCACAGTGGGTGGTCCGGAAGTGGTACTGCTATGTTTCCATGTGTGTCTAAAAAAGTAGAGCATGCTGCATTTTTTTGCACTGGAACACACCAAAATGTACATAAATGCAGACAATTGTATGTTGGCTATGATTTGTAATACAAGTTCTGTCCGCCTGTTTTGTTACCGTGTAACTTTAAAAGGTTTAATAAAGTTTTTTTACTTTTTACTGTTGCACGCAAACGTAATGCAAACCACAAAACGCACTGAAAACGTGCATTCAGAGATGCACAGTGAACACAGAGGTTGTGATGTAAATGAGCCCTAATGCCCAGAATACAGCCGTGTACAGCAGCCACGTATTTCAGCCTGTCATTGATTTTGACAGGATGCTGGCAGCCGGCTGAACGCTGCATCTGTGTCTGCAGCACGCCGGAATGGAAAGCGCTCAGTTCTTACACTATACAGGTTCGGCGGCACGGTGGTGTAGTGGGTAGCACTCTCTCCTGGAGTTTGCATGTTCTCCCTGTGTCTGTGTGGGTTTCCTCCGGGTGCTCCGGTTTCCTCCCACACTCCAAAGACATGCTGGGAGGTCAATTGGCTTCTGTATAGATTGGCCCTAGTATATGAATGTGAGTTAGGGACCTTAGATTGTAAGCTCCTTGAGGGTAGGGACTGATGTGAATGTACAATGTATATGTAAAGCGCTGCGTAAATTGACGGCGCTATATAAGTACCTGAAATAAATAATAATAATAATAATACAGGTAAAAGCACCCGTGTGCATGAGCTCCTAGGCTTGTGGTCCTGAAGTTGCAGTGAAAAATGTATAAACAGTCAGGAGATGCGCACATTGCTATCTGCCGTTGGAGTTTGGCGTGGATAAATCGCACGGTCTCCTGGGGAAGCTCCGAACTGTCTCTGTGTTACGGCGGGGCATTCGCAGTCTCGCAGTCCCAGGGGTAACCCCGCAGAGAGACGGCGAGTCCCTGTACCGTGTAATTAATGAACTGTTTATTTTGTACAGTATCATCTTCCCTTAATGAGGAGTCCGCACCGGGACGGCACTGTGCCATTACTTGAATGAAGTAATCCTGTCAACAGAGCGCAGTGGAAAAACGTCTGCAACCACTGGCAGAGGTCTAATGCTGCTGTGACACATATCAGGTGACAACGCCGCTCTGCCAGCGAGAGGACGGAAGTCTGCTGCACGCAGGAGAAAACTGGCCTGCCCATAGCAAGACTGTGGACCGAGTTTATTTGTGTGTCATTGTAACAGTTCCCAGAGATCACAGTACTCTCCCTGACAATACCTTCATCTGCTAATCTCTCCAGAAGGACGGCGCCATCGTTTTCAGGCATCACCCAGGGTCACCATCTGTTTCCTGGACTGAGAGGCTGACTCTAAGATTATACAATCATGTAAATCCTGATGCCTTTGCAGATCATGGCTGACACAGGTCAGACCCTGCTGTAGCCTTGTGATTTGCTACAAAAGTTACAATGTACAGTCTGATCACTGAGGGAGAGAAGACTGAGGAAATGCTTCCTCATGCCTGCAGCAGACTGATGACATCATCCTGGCCTAGGCAATGTCAGCCACTAGAGGTTAAAGCGGAACTTCAGTAATTTTTTAATCTTTCCATCTATTAAATCTGCTCTTGTTGTTTATCTTTGAATAGTAAAACATTTTTTTTTTCTGCCAGTAATTATCTTTTACAGCTCACTTCCTTAGTTACATAGTTACATAGTAGGTGAGGCAGAAAAAAGACACAAGTCCATCAAGTCCAACCTATGTGTGTGATTATGTGTCAGTATTACATTGTATATCCCTGTTTGTTGCGGTCCTTCAGGTGCTTAGCTAATAGTTTCTTGAAGCTATTGATGCTCCCCGCTGAGACCACCACCTGTGGAAGGGAATTCCACATCCTTGCTGCTCTTACAGTAAAGAACCCTCTACGTAGTTTAAGATTAAATCTCATTTCTTTTATCCATAATGAGTGGCCACGCGTCTTGTTAAACTCCCTTCCACAGAAAAGTTTTATCCCTATTGTGGGGTCACCAGTACGGTATTTGTATATTGAAATCATATCCCCTCTCAAGCGTCTCTTCTCCAGAGAGAATAAGTTCAGTGCTCGCAACCTTTCCTCATAACTAAGATCCTCCAGACCCTTTATTAGCTTTGTTGCCCTTCTTTGTACTCACTCCATTTCCAGTACATCCCTCCTGAGGACTGGTGCCCAGAACTGGACCGCATACTCTAGGTGCAGCCGGACCAGAGTCTTGTAGAGCGGGAGAATTATCGTTTTATCTCTGGAGTTGATCCTTTTTTTAATGCATGCCAATATTCTGTTTGCTTTGTTAGCAGCAGCTTGGCATTGCATGCCATTGCTGAGCCTATCATCTACTAGGACCCCCAGGTCCTTTTCCATCCTAGATTCCCCCAGAGGTTCTCCCCCCAGTCTATAGATTGCATTCATATTTTTGCCACCCAAATGCATTATTTTACATTTTTCCACATTAAAGCGGAGTTCCACGCAATCTTGAGAAGTGGTCTAAAACGAAAGACCACCTCTCCAATCCTCGTTTTTGGATATTTAAAACATTTTTTTTTACTAACTTACCTTTTTTGGAAGTACTAAGAGTACTTCCGATCCAGCCAGGCCGCGGCCGAGGATGTCACATCCTCTTCTGCGGGGATCCCCCCGTTGTCTTCTGGGTCATGTGTGTGTCCCAGAAGACAATCTAGCCATTCACAAAGCGCTGCGCAACTCGCGCATGCGCAGTCGGAAACCGGCAGTGAAGCCGCAAGGCTCCACTGCTGGTTTCCCTTAGTTGGAATGGCGGTGCCTGCACCTGATCCAATGGACCCTCGAGGGGCCGACATCGTGGGCTCCCTGGACAGGTAAGTGTCCTTATTAAAAGTTAGCAGCTACAGTGTTTGCAGCTGCTGACTTTTAAAAAATTTTGTCTGGAACTCCGCTTTAAACCTCATTTGTCATGTAGTCGCCCACCCCATTCATTTGTTCAGATCTACCTGCAAGGTTTCCACATCCTGCGGAGAAGTTATTGCCCTGCTTAGCTTAGTATCATCCGCAAATACAGAGATTGAACTGTTTATCCCATCCTCCAGGTCGTTTATGAACAAATTAAATAGGATTGGTCCCAGCACAGAACCCTGGGGAACCCCACTACCCACCCCTGACCATTCTGAGTACTCCCCATTTATCACCACCCTCTGAACTCGCCCTTGTAGCCAGTTTTCAATCCATGTACTCACCCTATGGTCCATGCCAACGCACCTTATTTTGTACAGTAAACGTTTATGGAGAATTGTGTCAAATGCTTTTGCAAAATCCAGATACACCACGTCTACAGGCCTTCCTTTATCTAGATGGCAACTCACCTCCTCATAGAAGGTTAATATATTGGTTTGGCAAGATGAATCCATGCTGATTACTGCTAATGATATCATTCTTATTACTAAAATTATGTTTATTGTCTGGTAAAAAAAAGCCTAGGCTTATGACATCATGCACAGCCCTCTCTCACCATAGCTCCCAACTGTCCCTGATTCATTCCCATCTCAAAATGTTGGGAGGTATGCTCTCACTCTCATGAGAGTTTGCCAGGAAGGGGGGGGGGAGTCATAAGAGGGCCAATGAGAGCTGCAGAGCTGCAAGTGTGTCTGTGTAAATCCAGGAAGTGAATAGGCCGCAGCTTCAACTGCCCACAGTTAAAATGGTTGCAGCCAGACTCAGCGGAGGGAGATTTCTGCAGTGGTATAACCTGAGGTGTTGGAGGGGGTCAGGCCTGCCATACAGCAAGGTGAGAACAGAGGACCCAACACTATTAGCGGTTTCTGCAGAGGCAGTGCCACATACTACTAAAGGCACTGGAGCACAGCAGCCAGGAAATCAGCATTTTCCAAAGCAGAGTTAATTGATGTCAGTCGGCGTGAATTCTCAGTGCAGGCTCTGTATGAGGCTCTATATAACACCACATACTACAGACACAGTAAACGTGGGAAGGTAAAAATAACTGCTAACTGGGCTGTGTTCCGCCATTAATAAGTTAGGGACAGAATTAGCAGCTCTTAAGGATTTAAGACATGAAGGAGGTGTAAATTTTCACTCTTAATTGCCAAACAAGCAGGCGTCCAGCGGGCAGACTGGCAGGAATCTGGGGTGATGCCCAGACACAATTCAGCAGAGTCTCCGTATTGATGGCCCGTGGAAGGCGACTTTTCTCAGACACCACGAGAGCCAAATTTACTGGAGCGCAGCCGAAACGGAGAGCTGGCAGGGACTCCGCTTCTACAACTTTTAATGTGTATGTTCAGCCAAAAATGTCCTTCTTCATTTTACATGCAGCGGGGAAGAATTAGAACCTCTGTCAGGTTTTTATTGATTTCCAGGCAGCACAGTGGCTTAGTAGTAGGCACGTCTGCCTTGCAGCACTGGGGTGCTCAGTTTAGATTCCAGCAAGGACACAATGGAGCTTGCATGTTCTCCCTGTGCTTGCATGGGTTTCCTGACACACTTCAAAGACATGCTGGTGAGATTGTTGGCTCATCTATATTAGCCCTTGTGTGTTTATGTATGCATGTCTGAGAGGGACCTTAGATTGTAAGCTCCTTGAGAAGCATGAACTGATGTGAATATGCAATACGTAAAGTGCTGCGTACATTTTCAGCACTAAATAAATATCTGTTAAATGTAAAAGAAATACCCTGTAGTTCTGTCCTAGAGTGACAACACTACTCCTCCAAAGATGCAATACAGCGAGTGAGTGTTGGTGTAATACATCACCAGGTGAAAATATAGGGCACATCTGTCAAACACAGGGCCCATGGAACAAATCCGGTCTACCAGGCTGTTTCATGTGACCCTCGCACCTCTCCTGCAGCACCCCTCATCTCTGCCCCCACCTTGTCTCAGTAGTCATCAGCAAAGAGGAGGACAGAACTCTTTAGCCAGATCCTGCACCTTTGTCTGCAGTCACAGCACCCCCTCATCTCTGTCATCCCTGGTCGCAGCATTCAGCAGACTCCCGCAGCTGACTCCTGCCCCCTTATGGTCCTCCTCCAGACCCTGCACTTTCTGCTTCCCAGCCCAGCCCTCAGCTTCTTCCCGGCAGCAGCACAAGGTTGACTTCTGATGGTGGAGGGCCCTTGATATCTGATGTAAGTGGGGGTGCTCTGAACATCTGATCTAACAGATACAACCGGACGTTCGAGGGCAACCATAATGCTGATGTGGGCCGCAGTGAAATTGAGTTTGACACCCCTGAGAAAACAAAGGCAGCCATCACATTTAGAAACTGGTAAACTGCAATATACCACATTTTTATTCTTGGATTTAGATACCCTTTGTTACAAATACTAATATCAATGTGTTTAACTGCTTCCCGCCGTATAGTGAAATGACGGAAGGGCGGGAGAACGCCTATTCTTGGGGCATGCAGCACGGCGACGCGCATCACCAATCACGGTAAAGAGCCTATGACGTAGGTTCTTTACCATGTGATCAGCTGTGTCCAATCACCGCTGATCACAGTGTAAACAGGAAATGACGGTTATCGGCATTTCTCTCCTCACGCTGACAGTGTAAGCGGCATTCCTCAATGGGAGCATATACACTGACAATCAGGGCACTGATCATCAGTCCCCTGATGATCAGTGCAGCCCCAACAGTGCTGCCAATCAGTGCTAACCAGTGCTGCCAATCAGTGCCCACCAGTGCTGCCAATCAGTGCCCACCAGTGCTGCCTGTCAGTGTCCATAAGTGCTGCCAATCAGTGCCTAACAGTGCTGCCAATCAGTGCTTCATATTAGTTCTTCCTCTTCAGTGCCCATCAGTGGCACCTCATCATAATGGCTTGCAGTTTAAACACAGTGTGTCCTGTAGTATGTCACAACGTGCTGCCTCTTTTTTTTTTTTTTGCTGTAAGCTGACACAATAGAGAGCAAGGCCATGCATTTGAAATTGAATTGCCCAATGCTCGGGGTATAAACAAGCCCTAAAGTGCTGAGCTGTACAAACACAGAAAGCAAAAATCAGACATGAAATAGACAAGAAGAAAGCAAAAGTCGTATTTCACATTGCAGCCAGCTTGCTGTTCCTCGTGGGGGTTCTGGCCACTCTTATACCCCACAAATACCGGCAGGCAGCACGGGATGTCCTGCACTCTCCGCTGGAAATTGGACGCGCTCCACCAAATCACATGCTCTACTCTCGCTCTCTTCTTTTTCTCTTAGCTGGCTGAAAGTTCTGGGAATCAGAATATTTTTTTCCGACATCATGGGAGGGCGCAGATACATTTTCAGGCAGCAGGCCATCGCTGAAAACTTCTCAGTGAAAGGAAAAAGAAAAACAAACACTTAGTCAGAGAGGAAGCATTAATATTGAGGGGAGGAAGCCGGTCGCAGGAATCTCCCCGCTACAGGCAACAGGTTAAACACGGCCTCCGTTCACATCAATAATTCACACACCATTACAAGTGTTTGTATCTCTCCTTTCAATTGACAGTAATGCTCTACATTAATTGCTGGGAACAGGAACGCGACGCAGCGACGCCCCGGCCTGTGACACCCTCAACGCGATTTGGTCGTCAGCTTTTCAGAAGTCGTTGGACAGTCTGGAAAGATGCAAAAAAATTTATTACGGAAAAAAGAATGTTTTTAAAGGACCAATAAGGTTTTCCTAATTTGTGGGATTAACCAATGGCGAGGCTTCTCCACTTTTTTTTTCTGATTTAGGATTGAATATTTTCCATAATTGCATTATGGAGTGATACCAAGCTGACCAAAATGGCTTCTACTGCAAACAGCAGTTAATTGTTAAAGTGGACCTGTCATTATTTGGCGCTACTGAGAGCAAAAGTATCATAATGTACCATCGTCTTATAAATTTAGAAAAAACAAAAGGCAGAGGGTCTAAGGCAACTGTGGACTCTCATGGTACGGTAAGGACTTACATACACATTTGTATAAAAATATGTACATTTATTGAAACACAGACATGATTAAAAAGGTTCTAAGTAGAGGGAGTATACAATACATATAAATTAATTCTCTGAAGAAGAACTGAGCAATTGGACGTGCATTTATCCAGGGAAAGGAATCAGAATGTCGTCCTAGATCAGTTCAAACTCAACATGTTTGACCGCTTCTTCAAGAGTATGTTTCCAGAGACATTATATGCAGTTATCTCTATAAAGGACAAACATATACAGTCAGGTCCATAAATATTGGGACATCGACACAATTCTAATCTTTTTGTCTCTATACACCATCACAATGGATTTGAAATGAAAAAGGAACAAGATGTGCTTTAGTTTAACTGCAGACTTTCAGCTTTAATTTTAAGGTATTTACATCCAAATCAGGTAAATGGTGTAGGAATTACAACAGTTTGTATATGTGCCTTACACTTTTTAAGGGACCAAAAAGTAATGGGACAGATTAACAATCATCCATCAAACTTTCACTTTTTAATACTTAGTTGCAAAATCTTTGCAGGCAATTACAGCCTGAAGTCTGGAAGGCATAGACATCACCAGATGTTGGGTTTCATCCTTGGTGATGCTGTGCCAGGCCTCTACTGCAACTGTCTTCAGTTCCTGCTTGTTCTTGGGGCATTTTCCCTTCAGTTTTGTCTTCAGCAAGTGAAATGCATGTTCAATCGGATTCAGGTCAGGTGATTGACTTGGCCATTGCATAACATTCCACTTCTTTCCCTTAAAAAACTCTTTGGTTGGTTTCGCAGTATGCTTCGGGTCATTGTCCATCTGCACTGTGAAGCGCCGTCCAATGAGTTCTGAAGCATTTTGCTGAATATGAGCAGATAATATTGCCTGAAACACTTCAGAATTCATCCTGCTGCTTTTGTCAGCAGTCACATCCTCAATAATTACAAAAGAACCAATTCCATAGACAGCCATACATGCCCACACCATGACACTACCACCACCATGCTTCACTGATGAGGTGGTATGCTTTGGATCATGAGCAGTTCCTTTCCTTCTCCATACTCTTCTCTACGCATCACTCTGGTACAAGTTGATCTTGGTCTCATCTGTCCATAGGATGTTGTTCCAGAACTGTGAAGACTTTTTTAGATGTTTGGCAAACTCTAATCTGGCCTTCCTGTTTTTGAGGCTCACCAATGGTTTACATCTTGTGGGGAACCCTCTGTATTCACTCCGGTGAGGTCTTCTCTTGATTGTTGACTTTGACACACATACACCTACCTCCTGGAGAGTGTTCTTGATCTGGCCAACTGTTGTGAAGGGTGTTTTCTTCACCAGGGAAAGAATTCTTCGGTCATCCACCACAGTTGTTTTCCGTGGTCTACCGGGTCTTTTGTTGTTGCTGGGCTCACCGGTGCGTTCTTTCTTTTTAAGGATGTTCCAAACAGTTGATGTGGCCACACCTAATGTTTTTGCTATCTCTCTGATGGGTTTGTTTTGTTTTTTCAGCCTAATAATAGCTTGCTTCACTGATAGTGACAGCTCTTTGGATCTCATATTGAGAGTTGACAGCAACAGATTCCAAATGCAAATAGCACACTTGAAATGAACTCTGGACCGTTTATCTGCTCCTTGAAAATGGGATAATGAGGGAATAACACGCACCTGGCCATGAAACAGCTGAGCAGCCAATTGTCCCATTACTTTGGGTCCCTTAAAAAGTGTGAGGCACATATACAAACTGTTGTAATCCCTACACCGTTCACCTGATTTGGATGTAAATACCCTCAAATTAAAGCTGAAAGTCTGCAGTTAAAGCACATCTTGTTTGTTTAATTTCAAATCTATTGTGGTGGTGTATAGAGCCAAAAAGATTAGAATTATGTCGATGAATATTTATGGACCTGACTGTAAATAAGCAAGCTTATAAACAAAGCAATCAAAAATACATGCAAAAACATGCACACTCGCTCGGGAATTTGCCCTTGGGGGCATATAGATGTCCCCTTTGATCGGTCCAGCCGTGGTAAGCTTCTATGTTCAGTCTTCATGGGGATGCAGTTATGGGTTGGAACCGTGTATATGACATATTATGCTAAGGCCGCGTACACACGATCGGATTTTCCGACAACAAATGTTCGATGGGAGCTTGTTGTTGGAAATTCCGACCGTGTGTAGGCTCTGACATTTTTTGTCAGAATTTCTGACAACAAAAATTTGAGAGCTGGTTCTCAAATCCGTTGGCAGAAATTCCGATCCTGTGTACACAATTCCGACGCACAAAATTCCACGCATGCTTGGAATCAAGCAGAAGAGCCGCACTGGCTATTGAACATCATTTTTCTCGGCTCGTCGTACGTGTTGTACGTCACCACGTTCTTGACGATCGGAATCTCTGATAACATTTGTGCGACCGTTTGTATGCAAGACAAGTTTGAGCCAACCTCGGAAATAAATCCCAGGATTTCGTTGTCGGAATGTCCGATCGTGTGTACGCTTTATTAGTATTGTTTGGATTTTTGAACGTGCTCACCTCTATGGCAGATTTGAGGAGTGTCCGTATATGTTCCAATCCTTACAAACATTATTGCATGTATTTTTGATTGGTTTGTTTATAAGCTTGATTATTTATATGTTTGTCCTTTATAGAGATAACTTTATATAATGTCTCTGAAAACATACTCCTGAAGAAGCGGTCATACTGCGAAACATGTCGAGTTTGAACTGATCTAGGACGACATTCTGATTTCTTTCCCTGGATGGATGCACGTCCGATTGCTCAGTTCTTCTTCAGAGAATTAATTTATATGTATTGTATACTCCCTCTTCTTAGGACCTTTTTAATCATGTCTGTATTTCAATAAATGTATATATTTTTATACAAATGTGTATGCTTACCGTAGCATGAGAGTCCACAGTTGCCTTAGACCCTCTGCCTTTTGTTTTTTTCTAAAGTGGACCTGTCATTTCACCCAGTTGGGTAGATGTCAGAGTAATCAAATCACATCATTTTTGCTTTAGCCAAATGTTTGTTCTCCAGTTACCTCATATGAACTAATAGTTAGATAAAGTTCACATGGTTTTTGGCTGCCTGTTCATTGTGGGTGTTTCAGGTTATAAATGACAGTGAAAAAAAAAGTGGCTGCTGCTTTCATGAGCCAAGTGACATTGCTATTTAGGCCCCTTTCACACTTGGCGATTTGGGGTCGCTGCGATCCTGCCCGTGATTCCAAGTCATGATAAAATGTGTGACGCACGTTTGGGTGCCATTATTCTCAATGGCACCCCAAACAGTGCGATTTAGCCGTGATTGTCACATGAAAGTCACAGCATAATGCACCTTTAAAAATTGCACGAAGCTCTAGTCCAGAAAAAGAGCAGGCGCTAAATTTGGGCAACAAATGTGCATTGGGCAGCCCATTGGAATGAATGGACTGCCCTTTGCTCAACATTCGGAATGTGTGTAAATCGTGCTTCAAAAAAATTGTGAATGGGAATGCTTTTTCCCAGCTTTGTGGCATCTGAATGGGCTTGAAGTGAGAAGATCTGCATGCCGCACACCGGATGTAATCAAAACTTCACTTTATTGAAAAGATGGGATCATCAAAATAACAAGACCATCATGCAGAAAGTACAGGTTGGCTGACGCGTTTCGCACTCGGAGCTGAGTGCTTACTCATAGCTAGCTATGAGTAAGCACTCAGCTCCGAGTGCGAAACGCGTCAGCCAACCTGTACTTTCTGCATGATGGTCTTGTTATTTTGATGATCCCATCTTTTCAATAAAGTGAAGTTTTGATTACATCCGGTGTGCGGCATCCAGATCTTCTCACTTCAAGCCTGTTCAGCCTAGCATTCAGCCAGCACCTGGAGCTCTTCTGCTCTGAAAATTCTACTTCAATCTCACACCTGGGTCTGTGTCTGCCTGAGCGGTGAAACACCCTCTTTGCTTGTCTGCATCTGAATGGGGCGTTAAAGGGAGATGCAAGATGGCCTAGGCTACTCGCACATGGGGCGTCCAGCCTCTATGTGTCCAATCCCAAACGTTCTGCGTGCAAGTAGCCTCTTAACAGGGAAGGGGGGATAGGGGGTGCACTTATTGAAACCAAAGTGTTAAAAACAAAAAACAGATAAGAGGACACCATAATAAACTATATGCAGCACAACTCATGCTGGAACAGAGCAGGGAATCTTACAATACATCCTGGATTTTTTATTTTTTTTTTGCTGTTTAGACCTGTAGATCACATGCTATGAGTAAAGAGGGCCATAGATGGATCAAATCTTGACTGGTTAAGCAGGGACTCGATCCATCTATGGGCAGGCTGGTTGTACTAAAGGCACAGATCGACTTCAGGAAAAACCAGCTTGTTGGATTTTTTGCATGTGATTACTGCCGGCGGCTATAGCCATTGGCAGTAATCACTGTGTTCTGCCGACAGGGAAGGTCTTTCACAGCCGGTGTTCCCTACTGCGCATGCGCCCTGGCTCAGCGGCGGAGGAGGAGGGAGGGGCGAATCTCCAGGGGAACCCATCTCACCGCAGCCAGGTCTCCCAAACGTGGGGATGTTGTACCTGTCAAAAACAGTTACCCCTTTCACCCCCCCCAAAAGGTGGCAAATGTGGCACAGGAGGGGGGGAGGAAGCAAACAAGCGGAGCTTCCACTTTTAGTAACACGGGACCCTATACCATGTAGGTAGATGCTTGAAGCCCTGTTTAGTTCTGTTTTAAGTGCCCGGAGTTCAGCCCTAAATGAACCCACTAAGATCTGTTTTTGTCCATTTTTAGGGCCAGTTCACACCACATGCAGTCCAGTGCGATTTTGTTCTGCATTAAAAACGCATGGAAAGTAGGTTATATGGTATCTAATGGCATAGTTCACATCAGTGCAGTCAGTTCCAGGGCTTTTCGGTTTTAGAAAAAAAAAAGCAGAACATGCTGCATTTTTCATGCTCTGGGCTGTACTGGAACGCAGTAAAATGCATCAAAAAAATGCACAGCAGAAATGCATCAAAAATTCACTGGGCCCAAGTATAGTGGAAAAAAAACTAGAAGAAAGAAGAAAAAAAGCACCTGGAATGCATCCGGAAACAACATCAAAATCGCACTAAAAACGCGCATGCATAAATGGACCCTGGAACGGATCTGGAGTGCGTTTTTGTGGTGTGAACTGGCCCTGAGACCAATCATGAACACCCGGGTCTGCCCACTGATAGCTGGGAAATGCCTTTGTCATGGAAATGCAGCTGCAGATATTTTTAAGCTGGTTGAAAATCTTTTGTTGCCAAAATGCCTCTATAGCTTACCCTATGCTGAGAATAACCCAGTCTCTATTTTTGGAATATTACTCATTAGTTTGTAAATACTTTTGCAAATGTTTTCTTCCTCTTTTCCTTTTTGCCAACATTACATGTTTTCCATGGGGAGGTGACAAAGGACATTTGTTTCAGATGGTGTAGCTGTTTTTTGTTTGTTTTTTCTCCTTTTCTTTTGATGTTTTATTTTTCTGCTCCTCTTGAATTATTACTTTCTACTGACATAACAATTTTTAACAATTAATTTTCAGGCTCCGTGCACTCTTCACGATGTGGAATCGAGGGCAGAATCGCTCTGATTCTACCCCTGATTCCAAATCACGGGGCGATCACTGCACATTGCGCAACGCGTGTTTGGGTGCCATTAAACCAAACACGATGTGATTGTCATGCGAAAGGTTCGCGCAGCAATCGTGACAAACTGTGCCTTTAAAAATCGATTAAAGCTTGTTGCCTGACAGGTCTTGCTATGTGATTTTCAGAGAGTGATTCTCACATGATTTTGCATGTCGCATA
This sequence comes from Lithobates clamitans, assembly GCA_037952925.1. Classification (NCBI taxonomy): domain Eukaryota; kingdom Metazoa; phylum Chordata; class Amphibia; order Anura; family Ranidae; genus Lithobates; species Lithobates clamitans. Next base: position 952,077 of record JBBGZY010001316.1, read on the forward strand.
GAGCCAGCCCATTGATTTGAATTGGCTGCCCTATGCATGTTTGCTGCCCAAAAAAGAAACTGCTGCTCCTTTTCGGGCGACAAGCTTCATGTGTTTTTTTTTTTTAACGAAATAGGAGTGCTTTATTTAAAATAAGTTCCATACACAGTGACATGGGTCAATGCCTGACATATCCAGCGACTGATAGCACAGAAAGAGAATACAATTGCAATGGAGACATAATGACAATACCAAAGGCATAAATAACCTAAACAATTCAACATCCAATTGTTATGTACCTGGAAGCAAAGATGAGGTGCAGCGAAGAGGGAAGGGGGGGGGGACAAAAGGCAAAAATAGTCAGCCCTTCACCCCGTCCAGTGCACCCCATTCCAGCATTAATATGAAAATACTAATTGCCACCTTAACTAGAAGTCCAGGGGGACCAAACTGTCATACTTCCAGGGACAACCTCTATTTATATACGTGATCTTACACATAGGTAAAGCCGCATCCACCATTGCCTCCTAGGAAGATAATTGAGATGAGGCCCATTTCAGTAGGATTTCCTTTTTTGGCGTAATACAAAAGGTAGGAAATGAATATCTTACTTGGAGTGGTGGGAGCGTTGTTCATGCGATTTTTAAAAGCACGGTTTGCCCTGATTGCTGCGCGATCCTGTTGTGCCGCAGAATCACATCCTGAGGGTTGATGTGCAATTCACATGTGGTTCTGGGCGGTGCGATTACATCCTATTATTATTATACCCAGTGGCATCGCTAGGGGGTGGCTTTTGGGGCTACAGCCCAGAATCTGGGGCCCATAGCCAGCCCCGAGTCTCTGCAGGGGTCCCCAAGGGGAGGGGAGGCTCTCTGAGGACCCTGATGTAAGTGGGGGCTCTCTCGGGACCCTGATGCAAGGGGAAGGCTCTCTGGGGACCCTAATGTAAGGGGGGCTCTCTGGGAACCCTGATGTAAGTGGGGGGGTCTCTGGGTATCCTGATGCAAGGGGAAGGCTCTCTGGGGACACTGATTATAAGGGGGAGGCTCTCTGGGGACCCTGATTTAAGCGGGAGGCTCTCTGGGGACCCTAATGTAAGGGGGGCTCTCTGGGGACCCTGATGTAAGGGGGAGCTCTCTGGGGACTCTGATGTAGGAAGGAGGCTCTCTGGGGACCCTGATGTAAGGGGGGGCTCTCTGGGGACCCTGATGTAAGGGGGGGCTCTCTGGGGACCCTGATGTAAGTGGGGGGCTCTCTGGGGATATACACACACATGTATATTACTGTACACCCAAGCGTATGACTTTCTGTACTACGCTGCTATGGGCTCTAGCCCAAGATTTTTTGTAGACCTAGCAACGCCCCTGATTATACCCTATTTATATAGCGCCAACAGCTTGCGCAGCGCATAACAACATGTTCATTTTGAATGGGCTAAAATCACATCGCAATGCACCAATGTAGGACACGCACTACTTTTTATAATGCACTGTAACCAGATTGGATGGTACAAAATTTACTATGCGATCCGGTGTGATTCATGCGAGGGCATGGTGTGAACCGGCCCTAAAGGATAATGGCACTAAAGCGCCCATTGTGCATTATACAGCGACTGCCACAGGATTTGGAATTGCGGCAATTCTGCCCACAATCCCGAATCACGACGTGTGAATAGAGCCAAAAGGGAGCAGGAGCTTCTTTTCGAGCGACAAACGAGCATATGGCAGCCCATTCAAGTGAATGGGATGGCCCTATGAATGTTATTGGGGCCTCAGGCTTGGTTCACATTGGTGCGATGCGGGAAGCCTTGCGAATCCAGTCCACTATTGGTTCCCGACTCGCAGGCAGGTCACACTGTCATATGCGAACCGCTGGGAGTGTCAATACAAAGTTAATGACATCCCCAGATCGGTTTGCATATTGCAGTGCGAACTGTCAATTTGGACATGAATTGGATCACATGGGTGTGAACACCTATGCGATCCGATTCTGCTGCAGACCAAAAAAAGTGTCCTGCACGACTTTGATCCAAATGCGATGCAAATTCAGCCATACAATATGTATGGCTGAATTTGAATCGCACAGACAATGCATGTGATTTGCACAGCAGTGCCGTGCGAATCAAATGCGATTTTGCACAGCGCACTAATGTGAACCCAGCTTCATAGGTCAGGAAAAAACAGAGGGTAAATATTTATACACCGCTGTTTTTATTTCAGTATTCTAGAAGGGTGTTTTGCAGCGCGCCACAATAAACAGATTGAAGAAATCAGGAAATCACAAAATAAACAGATCTCTCCGCTTTATTGGCAGCCGGTCTGTTTACAGCCAACCTCAGTTTATGTGAAAAAAGTAACAGATATAAAACAGTATTAAACCCTCAGCATCTTTTTTTTGCACGCATATAAAATAAATATCCAACAACAGTGGAGGTTGTTATAGCCACAAAGGGGGCAACGCCAAAATAATCTATATATACTATCTGTGGGGAACAAACCGCTACATTGGCAATATATACTATCTGCGCTCAGTGTAAAGAGAAAAATTCAATGCAATTGGTGATAATTACTAATATTGACAGCTGCACTCAAACATATTGCACAAAACAATATAAAATTACAAATAAAGAAGGAAAAATGACAGCACAACATTTTTCCTTTTTTATCTGTAACTCCATAATAGTGCTAATAGTGTTAAACCCCAAAGCAAACAATGCAGCTTATCAGTTCTTAGGTGTGGTGGCTGCATTTGTTTTCTTTTTAGGCTCTTTCCCCTTTATTTTCATCTAGAGATCCAGCCAGTAAGTCTGTAGTTTTTCAACAGAACAAGCTGTCCTACAAATGTAGCAGTTAGAGTGTTGAGACAAACTATTTACCTCTGACAAGGGAGCATATATTGATTTGCTTTCATTTACAGGATTCATTAAAAAAAAACTCTATCCCAAAAGGAAAAAAAAAATGTTTGCAGTGTAAGCTGTAATTTGGCTTCAATTTGTTAGTGTATCTAAATCCACTAGATACACCTGCTGTACCCATTGAGGGATTCCCACCATCCTTTTGCTGCGTTCTTTGGTCTGCATGCCTGCTGTGCCCATTTTAAGGGGTTCTCACCATCCCAGTACTGAGTTCTCGAGTCTACAAAACTACTATTCCCATTATGTGGGGTTCCCACCATCCCTGCACCTAAATTTGTACTACTACTGTTCCTATTATAAGGGGTCACACCATTCCTGTGCAGAGTTCTCAGGTCTGTACACCTGCTTTGCCCATTATAAGGGGTTCCCACCATCCCTGCAGCTAAATTTGTACTACTACTGTTCCTATTATAAGGGGTTCCCACTATGCCTGTACTGAGTTCTCAGGTCTGTACACCTGCTGTGCCCATTATAAGGGGTTCCCACCATTCCTGTGCTGAGGTCCCGAGTTGGCATAACTTCTGTTCTCATTATGAAGGGTTCCCACCATACCTGTTTGATTTTAATGCATGTTATTTATGTATTTATTTATTTTCCTATATTTTATTTTGTGAGATGGAAGTATGATGGGAAATCTCTCCACTAAAGACATCAAGAACTACAAGAAAGTGGTAGCTGCAGACTCCACTTATAACTAAAACATCAATTTTTATTGGATTGATCTCCAGAATTTACAATTGTACATTTACTGTATTTATTGATGTGTAAAGTACAGTGCCTTGCAAAAGTATTTACCCCCCTTGGCTTTTTACCTATTTCGTTACATTACAGCCTTTAGTTCAATGTTTTTTTAAATCTGAATTATATGTGATGGATCAGAACACAATAGTCTAAGTTGGTGAAGTAAAATTAGAAAAATATATACATAAAACTATTTTTCAGAAATAAAAAAATGATAATTGGCATGTGCGTATGTATTCACCCCCTTTGAAGCCCATAAAAAGCTTTGATGCAACCAATTACCTTCAGAAGTCACATAATTAGTGAAATGACGTCCACCTGTGTGCAATCTAAGTGTCACATGATCTGTCATTACATATACACACCTTTTTGAAAGGCCCCAGAGGCTGCAACACCTAAGCAAGAGGCACCACTAACCAAACACTGCCATGAAGACCAAGGAACTCTCCAAACAAGTAAGGGACAATGTTGTTGAGAAGTACAAGTCAGGGTTAGGTTATAAAAAAATATCCAAATCTTTGATGATCCCTAGGAGCACCATCAAATCTATCATAACCAAATGGAAAGAATATGGCACAACAGCAAACCTGCCTAGAAACGGCCGCCCACCAAAACTCATGGACCGGGCAAGGAGGGCATTAATCAGAGAGTCAGCACAGAGACCTAAGGTATCCTTGGAGGAGACTGGAGTATCTGTACATAGGACGACAATAAGCCGTACGCTCCATAGAGTTGGGCTTTATGGCAGAGTGGCCAGAAGAAAGCCATTACTTTCAGCAAAAAACAAAATGGCACGTTTTGAGTTTGCGAAAAGGCATGTGGGAGACTCCCAAATTGTATGGAGGAAGGTGCTCTGGTCTGATGAGAATAAAACTGAGCTTTTTGGCCATCAAAGTAAACGTTATGTCTGGCGCAAACCCAACACATCACCCAAAGAACACCATCCCCACTGTGAAACATGGTGGTGGCAGCATCATGCTGTGGGAATGTTTTTCAGCAGTCAGGACTGGGAAACTGGTCAGAGTTGAGGGAAAGATGGATGGTGCTAAATACAGGGATATTCTTAAACAAAACCTGTACCGCTCTGTGTGTGATTTGAGGCTAGGATGGAGGTTCACCTTCCAGCAGGACAATGACCCCAAACACACTGCTAAAGCAACACTTGAGTGGTTTAAGAGGAAACATGTAAATGTGTTGGAATGGCCTAGTCAAAGCCCAGACCTCAATCCAATAGAAAATCTGTGGTCAGACTTAAAAATTGCTGTTCACAAGCACAAACCATCCAACTTGAAGGAGCTGGAGCAGTTTTGCAAGAAGGAATGGGCAAAAATCCCAGTGGTAAGATGTGGCAAGCTCATAGAGACTTATCCAAAGCGACTTGGAGCTGTGATAGCCGCAAAAGGTGGCTCTACAAAGTATTGACTTTAGGGGGTGAATAGTTATGCACATTGACTTTTTCTGTTATTTTGTCCTATTTGTTGCTTGCTTCACAATAAAAAAAAAAAAAACATTTTCAAAGTTGTGGGCATGTTCTGTAAATTAAATGATGCAAATCCTCAAACAATCCATGTTATTTCCGGGTTGTGAGGCAACAAAACACAAAAAATGCCAAGGGGGTTGAATACTTTTGCAAGGCACTGTACATCCAGCTGTAGCCGAAGTTGAACTATCAGTTTTTGAAAGTGAGGAAAACTTTGAAGATTTTCACTGCAGCATTGCCGACTAATGTTGGCAGTATGAAAATCCCTGGCGCAAGGAGTTTTTCGTAAAGCCTGCCCAGCTCTTATTGATTTTCTGTCCTTCTCCCCCACGCAGTACTAGCTTGGCTGCCGGTGCAGTGGCGATGTACCAGACTTCGACGGTCAAAGTCTGTCATCATCATTTCTAAGGAAAGTCTAGCTGGAACTGCTGATGAGTGTTGAGACTTGAAGATAGACTTATGCCCCGTACACACGGTCGGATTTTCCGATGGAAAATGTCCGATCGGAGCGTGTTGTCGGAAATTCCGACCGTGTGTGGGCTCCATCGGACATTTTCTATCGGATTTTCCGACACACAAAGTTGGAGAGCAGGAGATAAAATTTTCCAACAACAAAATCCGTTGTCGGAAATTCCGATCGTGTGTACACAAATCCGACGGACAAAGTGCCACACATGCTCAGAATAAATAAAGAGATGAAAGCTATTGGCCACTGCCCCGTTTATAGTTCCGACATACGTGTTTTACGTCACCGCGTTTAGAATGATCGGATTTTCCGACAACTTTGTGTGACCGTGTGTATGCAAGATAAGTTTGAGCCAACATCCGTCGGAAAAAATCCTAGGATTTTGTTGTCGGAATGTCCGAACAATGTCCGACCGTGTGTACGCCCTATAAGACTGTAAGGCCTCATTCACACGGATCTGAACCCCGTGTGAGGGCCGTGTTTACCTGCACTGTGTATCCCCATGCAGGTAGACCCATTACTGTCACGTGGGAGTCGGACACAGCCGCTGCTCCTAATGCGACATCTGTATGCTTGCCGGTGCAAAGCCCTTTGAAGGCACATGTGTGAATGAGGCCTAGAGCCTAGTACACACTATTCTTTATTTTTTTTCGTTCAACCTAGTGAGCTAAAAAAACTGAAGGGCTCCAGGGGAGATCATGCACTAACAATCGGATGTTAACACAGCTATCTCCCCTGTTGAGCTATTGTGTTCTGACGGGGGAACCCCACCAGAAAACACCGGTCAGCACTCTCTGCTATTGGCCTTTTTCGGTCATGCCCCTTCGACAGAAGCCAGACAGGCTGCTGTACACACGGGACGAATGTTGGCCAGTTTCTTTTGAACTAGCCAATACCGCCCGATATTAGGCCTGTGTGTACAGCCCTTAAAATTGGCCCCATCACCAGACTTTACAGCTCTTTGTAGGGTTTCAGTCAGAGAAACACACACATGAGCTTGGTGGGCATCTTATTCTGAAACCATGACAACTGATATGGAGCTAGCAACCTCTTTGTGGCTGTATAAACCTCAACTCTTCTGGGAAAGCTTTTGGCAAGGTTTTGGAGTGTGTCTGTGGGAACTGATGCCTATTTTTGAGGTCAGGTACTGATGCTGAATGAGAAGACCGGGCTCGCGACTGGCATTCCAATTCATTCCAAAGGTGGAGTAGGGGTGAAGGTCGAGTTCTTCAACACCATTATGGTTAAACCACGTCTTTCTGGCTGTTTTTTGTCACTCACATAAAAAAATTAAGAGTAAAAAAATAAATAAATGGAAAATATAGTGGAATAGTATTACTAACATCTGAATGGGTCGCATTCATTTTATGGGAAAAACCAGACCCTCATTCCTCAGGATGGACTGTGTCGGGAGTGGTTGGTAGAATAGGAGCTGTGCGAGAAAAGGTCTGGAAATGCTCGTGTTGCTGTGGCGCCCACCTGATATTGGTGGATTTTCTATATGGAGCAGATCTTGTATCCACAGTAAAATTTACTTTTTTGTTGTAGTTACATCAGAACTACAATAAGATAGGTCTCGTCATGGACTCAAGGTCTCTTGCAGCATTTGCTTCATAAGGAAAATTCACAAATATCAGGTGTCACTGCAACACAAGCATTTCAGGACCTTTTATTGCAGAACTCATGTCTTTATTGAGATAGCTTTGTACACAGGGCAATGCTTTTGGCAAGGTTTGGAGTGTGTCTGGGGGAATTGGTGCCCATTTTTGAGGTCAGGTACTGATGCAGAATGAGAAGACCTGGCTTGGGACTGGCATTCCAATTCATTCCAAAGCTTAAGTAGGGTTGAGGGTCGAGTTCTTCAACACCATAATGGTTAAACCATGTCTTCATGGCTGTATTTTTGTCATTCACATATAAAAATGAAGAGTAAAGAAAAAAAACAATGGAAAATATAGTGGAAAAGTATTACTAACATTTGGAAGGGTTGCACTCAATGCATAGGAAAAACCAGACCTTCGTCCCTCGGGATGGACTGTGTCAGGAGTTGTTGGTAAAATAAGAGCTGTGCGAGAAAAGGTCTGGAAATGCTCGTGTTGCTGTGGCACTCAATATTGGTTGATTTTCCATATGGAGCAGATCTTGTATCCACAGTAAAATTGACTTTTTTGTTGTAGTTACATTAGAACCACAAAAAGATAGGACTCGCCATGGACTCAAGGTTTCTTGCAGCGTTTGCTTCATAAGGAAAATTCACAAATATCAGGTGTCACTGCAACACAAGCATTTCAGGACCTTTTATTGCAGAACACATGTCTTTATTGAGATAGCTTTGTACACAGGGTAATGCTTTTGGCAAAGTTTTGGAGTGTGTCTGGGGGAATTGGTCCCCATTTTTGAGGTCAGGTACTGATGCAGAATGAGAAGACCTGGCTTGGGACTGGCATTCCAATTCATTCCAAAGATTGAGTAGGGTTGAGGGTCGAATTCTTCAACACCATAATGGTTAAACCATGTCTTCATGGCTGTATTTTTGTCACTCACATGAAAAAATGAAGAGTAAAAAAAAAAAAAACAACAATGGAAAATATAGTGGAATAGTATTACTAGTATTTGGGAGGGTTGCACTCAATGCATAGGAAAAACCAGACCTTCATCCCTCAGGAGTTGTTGGTAAAATAAGAGCTGTGCAAGAAAAGGTCTGGAAATGCTCGTGTTGCTGTGGCACCCGATATTGGTTGATTTTCCATAAGGAGCAGATCTCATGTCTTTATTGAGATATCTTTGTACCCAGGGTAATGCTTTTGGCAAGGTTTGGAGTGTGTCTGGGGGAACCGGTGCCCATTTTTGAGGTCAGGTACTGATGCAGAATGAGAAGACCTGGCTCGGGACTGGCATTCCAATTCATTCCAAAGCTTGAGTAGGGTTGAGGGTCAAGTTCTTCAACACCATAATGGTTAAACCGTGTCTTCATGGCTGTATTTTTGTCACTCGCATACAAAAACGAAGAGTAAAAAAAAAAAAAAAGGAAAATATAGTGAAATAGTATTACTAACATTTGGTTGGACTCAATGCATAGGAAAAACCAGACCTTCGTCCCTCAGGATGGAGTGTGTCAGGAGTGGTTGGTAAAATAAGAGCTGTGCAAGAAAAGGTCTGGAAATGCTTGTGTTGCAGTGGCACCCTATATTGGTTGATTTTCCATATGGAGCAGATCTTATATCAACAGTAAAATCTACTGTACTTTTTTGTTGTAGTTACATTAGAACTACAATGATAAGATAGGTCTTACCACAGATTCAAGATCTCCTACACGGTTTACTTTATAAGGAAAATTCACCGATACCAGGCATCGCTACGATACATGCATTTTAGGACCTTTTATTGCAGAACTCCTGTCTTTATGGAGATAACTTCTTCTTCTAGCACAGTTATGCTGGAGGAAATAGATATTGATAATATAAAATATCAGTGGAAGAACATATAAACAAATATCTGAACCAGGCTCACGTGCTGACATGGTGCACCTAGAAGACATAAATGGTCTGGATATCCTCCACTCTCCATATATAGGTTCTGAATTGTCGTAGGGCATTTTATAGTTTCCACTGTCACAATCTGATAAAAACCATAAAGCCTATGGCGGCAGACAGAAAGGGCGCAGACCGGGGGAAGGGAATAACTATACATAGCTCACACCGCCACATGCAGAGATCTAAGCTAATAACTTCTGTTCTCTCAAGGCCTTGGCTATGGAGGGGTCAGTCGTGTACCCAGTCTCTGTTACTATGGCATTACCCAGCAAATAGCCTCATCTCTACCAATTCTAATCAATCGTGTTCCTAATGTTTCACTACCAATCACAAATATTATTATTGTTTTAATGACAGTGAGAAAGTATGGAAGCTGAAGAGCTTTCACACACGGATAACAATACAAATAAAATACAGTTGGGTTATCCGAACATAAAGTTGGTCCCACCTGCCTAATAAAGCAGAGAAAAGCGAGGAGGGGGTTGTCCATTGCAAATGATAGATGATCATAGATAACACAAAATGATCCTGTGCTGGGAGCTTTCTGGGATTCACACTGGTCAATCCCATCACATTGTGAGTGTCAGGAATGGAGGCCGGAGGGGGAAGGAGAAGAAGGGAAGGACAGGAAAGGAAAGTAAAAAGGTGGGAGGTAAAAAGTATAGATCTGTGAATATCCAAAGAATGTTTAAATTTAATTACTGTATATCCATTGAAGTGATTAGCCTCAGGTAATACACAGAGATTAAATAATTCCTCCTACACAAGTTATACCTGTTTATCTGCAGTTTTCTCTTCTCTACAGCTTTTTAAAGTCCAGAATTTATAAAGCTTGGAGGGGAAGGAAGGAACACACTCCCCTTCACACAGCTTACAGGGACAGAGCTGAGGCTGTTAATCACAGGCTGTGTGCTGGTGCTCCCTCCCCTGTCACTTTTTTTCTCTCCATGTCAAGAAAACTTGTCAGAAGTGATTCATGCTGATAGCAGAGGAACAAAGCAGCAGCCAGAAATGACATTTCCTGCTCTTAAAGCACTGGTAAAGGCTGAAGGTTGTTTTATCTTAATGCATAGAAATCCTTGTGTGTGTAGCAGCCTCCCCAGCACCCCCTAATACTTACCTGAGCCCCATCTCTGTCCAGCAATGTCCACGAGTGCCTTGGCTGTCCCTGGCTCTCCTTCCTGATTGGCTGAGGCACAGCAGCGGTACCATTGGCTCCTGCAAATGTCAATCATAGTCAGTTAGCCAATCGGGAGAGAGAGGGGCGGAACGGCAGCTCCGTGTCTGAATGGACACATAGAGCTGCAGTTTGCTGTGGGGGCACTCGACAGGAGGGAGGGGCCAGGAGCATGGAAAAGGCACCCGAGTAGAGGCGGATCTGGGCTGCTCTGTGCAAATCCACTACACAGAGCAGGTAAGTATAACAAGTTTGCTATTTTTTTAAAAAAACACTTTGCTTTGTTCATATTTCATGTCTGAGGTTTACAACCATTTTAAATTCACCTACTGTTGACTGACTTACTACCTCTGCTGGAGTGCTGTTCCAAGAATCAACTACTCTTCTGGTAAATAATACCAAGGTTATTTTATAAATTTCCTCCTGCTAGTTTGAGGTCATGTACCTATGCTCTTGATCTTAGCTTCATATTGAAAATATTGCCCTCCTGAACCTTATTCACCCCCCTGATGTATTTAGGATTTCAATTATATTCCCCCTTTTCCTTCATTCCTCAAAACTCTACATATGAAGTTACTGATCAGTCTCTCCTGTTTTATCCCCAAGACCTTTCACCATTTCTGTTGCCTTTCTCTGGACTCGTTACAACATGTCAATATCTTTTTGTAAGTGAGGTCTTCAGAACTGGACACAGTACTCCAAATGATGTCTAACTAAAGATCTATATAGAGGAATCAGGACCTCCTTCCTCCTGCTGGTGATACCTCTAGTGATATATAAGACCCATTTGGAGTATTGGAATTTCTTTTCTCCTGCAGAAGATCCCTTTAGTGATAACTTAAAGGGGTTGTAAAGGTTCCTGTTTTTTCCCCTTAATGCATCCTATGTATTAAGGTGAAAAAACACCTGTCAGTGACCGGCCCCCCAGCCCCCCCGTTTTACTTATCTGAACTTGTCCCACGGGGACGCGCCGTCTCTCTGCTAGGGGGTTCTCGGCTGTTGATTGGATAGATTGATAGCAGTGCAGTCATTGGCTCCCGCTGCTGTCAATCAAATCCAATGACGCAGCCATCGGGGGGGCGGGGCCAAGTCCTGAATTCGGCGTATATGGACACCGAATGCTGGACTCGGGAGCTCGCCCACAAGGTAACCCCCTGGGAGAGCGCTTCTCCCAGGGGGTTATCTGATGCGGGAAGAAGCCTTGAGAGCTTCCGAGGGACCGCAGAAGACCAGGTTCGGGGCCACTCTGTGCAAAACGAGCTGCACAGTGAAGGTAAGTATGACGTTTGTTATTTAAAAAAAAAAAATGTACCTTTAGTGTCACTTTAAGGCGGAGTTCCACCTAAAAAATGGAACTTCCGTTTATCCGGTTCCTCCCCTCCTCCAATGTCACATTTGGCCTTTCGGGGGGGGGGGGGGACAGATATCTGTCTAATACAGGTATTTGCTCCCACTTCCGGCAATAGATCGCCGCAGTATCCGCTGCAATCTATGCCATTTCCGGCCCCTTGTGTACCCCCCCCCCCGCTGTCTTCTGGGAGACACACAGGATCCAGAAGACAGCAGGGACCGGTCAGGATGCGCAGCACAACTTGCACATGTGCAGTAGGGAACCAGGCTGTTAAGCCACAAGCCTTCACTTCCTGATTCCCTTACTGAAGATCCTGGCGTCTGCATTCGGGAGCCAAAAGGACGGGCCACCTTCGGGTGAGGACATTGCTGGCGCCCAGGACAGGTAAGTGTCCTTATATTAAAAGTCAGCAGCTGCAGTATTTGTAGCTGATGGCTTTCATTTTATTTTTTTCGGCGGGACTCCGCTTTAAGCTCTATATAGAGGAATCCAGACCTCCTACCACCTGCTGGTGACCACCCTAGTGATATACCGATCTATATGTGTGATTCCTTTAGGCTCCAGTCACACCATGGAGTTCCAGATCACGGGCCGAATCACCACGATTCAAAGTCGCCACAAAACACAGAACGCGCTTGTGATTCCCGTTACTTTCAATGGCACCAAAATCGCGGCACAATTTTGCCGCGATTGTCTCCTGACGAATCAGCCTTAAAATCGTGCAAACAGAATTGCGGGATGCCTGTCGCCCAAAAGAAGTTCCAGAGCGCCATGGTGTGATTGGCGCGATCTGGAATGCCATGGTGTGAATGGAGCCTTAGTGATAACTAAAAATCCATATAGAGGAATCTGGACCTCCTTCCTCCAGTTGGTAATCCCTCTAGCGATGCTCCCCAGAATTTTAACTTCCTTCCTCCAGTTGGTAATCCTGCTGACAGGCCACACTATTTTCTCACTTCGCAATTATCTGAAATAAGCAACCCTAAAATATAAAATGCAATTATTTTAGAAAATATAAGCTGCTAAATACCTTTTCTCATCAGCAGTATATAGCAGTCTTGTGACTTCTATCAGTGCCTGGTTAAAGCTTGTAGGAGGAGTTTTCATTCTGCACTGTCTGGACAGTGATGATTGGCCCTGTGCTGATCACATGCACCCTCCCAAGAAAAAAAAACTCTCAAGCAATACACACCAAACTGAGCATGTGCAGTCTGTCCCCTAGCTCTGTATTATCAGGAAAACATATTGGGGACAGTGGAAGGAGGGGAGGATCAAAGAAGACAGGATCAAATAGCCTTTTTACACAATGCTGAGGATTAGGTTCCACAGTAAGTATAACAAGCATGCTTTACTGCATATACAGACTGATTTTACTGTTGTGGGTTTAGTAACACTTTAATGGTCCACTCCACTTTAAGCTTTATGTGCACCAGTTCATCTACTACTTCGAAACAAACCCGAAAATGAACCTTTACCACTAGAACCAGTATGATTCAACAACTTGTTTTTGTTGATGCCATTTACTTCTGAGAAGCCTGAACAAAAGTAATCATTAACATGATTTGCTACATCCACGTCTCCCTCAGCAGAATGTACTGTACCCAGTTTTTATTTTTATTAGTGGTTGCAGCCATACACACGCAGGAAAAATGCTGCACGTGGTCTTTCACGTCAGAAGGACCCTAGTGATAAATACAGAAGTGAATAAAACACACAAATTGGTAACGTGAAACACTGTAATGAATGAAATAAAACATTTCTCTACCAGCTCCATTCGTGATGAAAGAATTCCTTATTTCACACTACCAGTTATATCAAAAGAAAAACTATGGTGGCTACCAGGGGCGGACTGATAACTCATAGGGGCCCCCAGGCAATCAGAGATTACGGGGCCACACAGTACACACACACACACAGCATACAATCACACAGTATACACATACATGTACACACAGTATACACAGACAGATGTAAAAAAAACACAGATTTATACATACTGTCCCTGGTTTTACTGAGGCTGGCAACCCTGATGGGGCCCCCTAGTGGCCCAGGGCCCTCGGGCAGTGCCCGAGTGGCTCAATGGTCAGTCCGCCCCTGGTGGCTACCAATGTTGGCTGCCTTTTTTTTTTAACAATGTAAGTTGACTGGCTGTGTCTGGTTTCTATATTTTTAAGTTACAGACCTGGGATAGGCATGTTGTAAAGGGTGGGAAGGTGAGAAAAGTGTCAGAATTCCTTATTTCTAGGCTCACTCCAAGAACTAACATTTCAAGAGAAGATCACTGTATGTGCCATCCAAAGACCGATGATGTGACCATGGCCATCAATAAAATGACACTAAAATCAATGTTCAAAATAAAATCTCCCCTGGAAAAACGACACAGAATACAATACGCCTCCCCTCTCTCTTTCTTACCCCCCATCTGCTCATTTCTGCATAAGTGAAGAGAAACTGCCAGCCTGGAATTCTGCAGAATCTGACACTTCTGGGAGTGTCGATTTTCCATCCCCTCAGTGAAGTTTATAGTTTTAGAACTGAGATCAAAAGCCCTCAAAACCTCAACTTTCATATTGTAAAATAATGGATAATTTCAACACAGTTCGCCTGTGTGAAATAACCAATGCATCTGAACATCTCCCCTTAGACGAGACAGATAATACAACCTTAATAAACCTAGAGAATCAAGACTGACAACAAAATAGACAGATGGGCAACAACATCCACTGTAAATATTGGTATGTGGCATGTTTAGGGTGAATTAGCAGTGATTTATCCTTGGAATACCAGATCAAAACCTTTCTTGGTGGTGGAAATCTACAAAACTTCTGCTTGATCTTTCTCGTCATCAAACTATGGAGAAAATACAAGGAGGAAGTGTCTGAAGCAGCTTTGTTGGCAGCAGTAAGTACCTGAGTCAGTAATTCCCATGAGACTGGAATATGTACAATGTATAGAAATAGGCTTCACACTTTAACCACTGGAGTCCCAGGTGCTATCAGGTGCTATTCCCAGCTATTAGTCAGCGTTGTTTTTAGTTTAATAGTTTTTATTAAATTTAAGAACAAGAAATACAGAGCCATTAAAAGATATCAGAGATACTATCACGGCACACAGGCCAACATTACAAAGTATTCAGTGCCCAAGCATCTTGGGAGACACAGAGTGCCAATAAGAAAACAATACGGTATTACAGGGCTCTTGAAACGCTTCAACAGTAATTCTTAAACGAAAACTGTAAAAGTAAAGAGGAAGGAAGGAGGGAAACAGCGGGGAAAGGAATGGCGGTATAAGGGGGGGCTCATCAGCTTTTTTTTTTAAAACAGCACCCAGTTCCTGCAGGTCCTGACTGGCATCTGGGCTGGCATTGCCAGTCGGAACTGACGGTCCCTAGGCTTTGGGTCTTGCTACAAAGGCTCCAAAGAAGCACTTGTAACCACTCACTGTAAACCCAATAGCACATTGTGTTCACTTCGGGAGTGTACAAACGTCGGCAGTGACTTCACAGCACTTCCTCTGAGTACAGGGGGTGGGACATAGCTGTTGCATCTCTGCCCAGTGTCTTCCTGCAGCAACAGATCACTGCTATACCATTAGGAATGATCTGTTGCTGAACAGCTGCACAAGGGTTCTTAAAAACGAAGAATGCTTTTTCAGAATCATACTTACCTAGGTTAATGCAGCATCGGTCCGATGCTGTATCTGTCCCCACCCCCTCTAAGACTGAGAACTGAGCTATCAAACTCCGCCAATCACTTGGTTCTCAGGGCTCTGTCACCCCCCCCCCCCCCGCCACCATTGCTCCCTGGAGCTTGGGGTTGTGAAGGGGGTGGGAGCGGCCGGCTTAGGCTCTCAGTGGCTCGCTGAGAGGCAGAGCCAGGTGCCAGTCCAGGCATGTGGGAGGATCCCGACTTCCCTGTCACGATCTTGCCCCAGCCTGGACCAGCTCTGTGACGTCAGCCGACAGCTGTCTGCTGTAAATGGGTAACAGGAGTGCAGAATTAACTGCAACCTTTAATCAGGTTTCGTCCAATCTAGACCCTCGATTAGGGAAAGGGCATAAACAACATTTCTAAAATAGACTCTACATACACACCCCCTCCCCTTTAAAAAAATAATCCTTTTCTAAATTAATCTTTGAAAAAGGTGCCATCATGTTAATTTGTGCCCTTTCCAACCCAACCTAATCTTATCCTAAACTTTTATGTGTACCGCTTTTTTTTTCCTTGGTGTGTTGCACAGTATCGTCCAAAGGGGAATTAAGATGTCTTGAAGCTAAGAGCATATGTTCAAGTTTCCATGATATTTAAGAATCAGCAGACCTTGATGGTTATGTTTAGAGGTAAAAATCTGGGGCTGCCCAACTTGCGTAAACATTGTGTTGGGAAAAATGATAGTAAAATTTATTGGCTTCTAATTTTTTACAATTTGTTTCCAAACATTCTTATGAAATAAAAATCCTTACCTGTGCCGAAGAAAAATATATAAAAAAATATAGTATGGTAGACAACAAAAACTAAACAGCATAATGTGCAAAACTAAGACATCATCTAAACTTAAAAAAAAAATGCTCTAGGACTCGGGGTGGATTAAAGGAGAAAAAGGCTTTTGAATCAAGTGGTAAGGCCCGGGAATCAAGTGGTAAGGCCTGGGAATCAAGTGGTAAGGCCCGGGAATCAAGTGGTAAGGCCCGGGAATCAAGTGGTAAGGCCCGGGAATCAAGTGGTTAAAAGCACTTTTGTTATAAAAAAAATAATACAATCATTTTGTAGAGCAATAGCTGATGTGTTGTGGTTGGCTTGGACTAGGCAATGAGGATGGAGCTCAGAACTTCCATAATGGTTTGTGTTCCTTGACATGGGACATTTCAGTGTCCAAGACAAACCAAAGGATGAAAGACTTTAAGAAAGAAAAAACATTACTGCCAAGATCTGAGGACTCTCCGTGGCCACCTGGCCAAAGATGTCTACCAGATGCTCTATATTGAACAAAAAACACTTTCTCAGCACTAGGCCTTTTTTTTTTTGTTTCAGGACAATAAATATAAATGTAAAGTACAAGCCAGAGGGGAGAGACTTAGTTAATCATTGACAAAGAAGGTTCTGCTCTCCTGGTAGATCACAGACTTAATAATATCACTCAATGCCAATCTTCATCTCTAAAGCCAGCAAGATACTTCCTTCGGGTTAAAAAGAAATAGACTTTAATGAGACACACAATCTGCTCCCCGTACAAAGAATAAGCATGGCCTTATCTAAAATAAGTAGTTCCGTTTTGGGCACCAACTCAGAACGGATGTCGTGGAACTGGAAAGAATTCAGAATTTGGCAACTGAATGAATAATGGGCATAGAAGAGCTCAGCTATGAGGAAAGATCCAATCAATTGAATGTATCCATCTTTGAAAAAAGGTAATAAAGTATCTAAATTCCAAACTCAAAGTGGAACTTCAGTCATTTTTTCATCTTTCCATCTATTAAATCAGGGGCAGGCAACCTTTAGAGCAGTGTGCCAAAAAATGTTTCAAAAAAAAATTGAGAGTGCCAGTTATATAAAAAATGTCAACTTCACATTGTCAATCACGAAAATAAACTTTTATAAAGTAAATGCTGTAAACTACTTGAATACTAGTAGGAAAATAATATTTATTTCATGTTATTAGATTTTTACTGCAGGAGTATATAATGAGTTTGGAATTTCGCGAGAAATACTTAAATAATCCATTACAATTTAAATAAACCTATTCAATTTTATTCAACTTAAACCTATTTTAGTCATCTAAATTGTTTTAGTCATATTTTAGTCAGCTAAAATCTCAAGTACATTTTATTCAACTAAAATGTACTAGAGATTTTAGTTGACTAAAATACAAATAAAACTAAAACAATTCAGATGACTAAAATACGACTAAAATGGCATTTTAGTCAAAAGACTATGACTAAAATTAAATTGAAATTTGATGTAAAAATTAACACTGGTCACCAGAACAGAGGATGAGGGGAATTGTAACAACGAGGACACTAGTTTAAGTAAAAACTGTCTAAGAAGTGATTTCCCAACTGTCCATTCACCTCTCTTCTGTTCCAGCACCGGGTTTTCTCTTTGATGTATAGCCACCACCACACCCAGGTGTCCTCCAGAGCACCGGCACCTCGGCCAGTCAAGAAAAAGCTCTCCTGATTGGCAAAGCTTGACAAAGCGACACATGGGTCAGCATTTGAGCAATGCATTGCTATGCTTCAGCAGAGCCCCTTTGCTGCAGTCATTACCTGTCCCTTCTGTGCCTGGCTCCAGCCTGGTACTCGGCCTCCAGTGTGCCCTGTACCCCTGTGCCCCCAGTCGCACCTCCAGAGCTTCCAGTACCTGATGCCTTTAGAGCATCCTGTGATTTCTGAAAACCCAAGAGCATCCCGTGTCACCCAGCGAGCCCACAGCATCCCGTGTCACCCAGGGAACATCTTGTATCATCCTAAGTCTCCAGTGCCCTCTGTTACTCCCATGTCTATCCACAGCCTCGAGTATGCCCTTGTATCTACAAAAAGAATAAAGGGCGCAAACGCCTAATGCATTATCCCACACACTTTATCCCAAAAATGCATTATCCCACATACTTTATCCCAAAATTATCTCAAAATTTATCCCATGTCTATCCACAGCCTCGAGTATGCCCTTGTATCTACAAAAAGAATAAAGGGCGCAAACGCCTAATGCATTATCCCACACTTTATCCCAAAATGTACTCACAAAACCAGTGTGAATCATAGCTATGTATAAATCCCGGGAACCAGAAGCAAGCCCATCATAGAACTCCTCGGGTTCAAAAGAATGATAGTACCAGGCTGACGCGTTTCAGGGGATATGCCCCCATCCTCAGAGCAAAACCTGCTGAACCGGCCGAATGTTAATCCATGTATGGGCAGGCTGGTTGTACACAAGTCGATCTATCAATCGAATTGTGTACAGCCAGCCTGTCTGTTTTTTCCCAAACAATCAGAACCACCGGCTATAGCCAGCAAAACTAATCATTATATTCTGACGGCAGGGAAGTCACCCCACTGTCATTATAATATACCACCGCAGGGGGGATTCCCCCATCTACACTGAATGTATGGATGGGGGAATTTAGTATTTTCTTTCATTCAACACACTGGTTAACAAAAAAAAACCTGCATAATGTACAGCATGGCCTGCCTTACCCTCAGGGCTGCTTTTTTAAATCAAAGGACCCTGTACAGTCTACCTGAAAGTTCCTACCCTCTGGGGCATACCTAAAAAGATGCACAAATCATTCATTATTTTACATTCATTTTTATGTATAATTTATTTATTCATTATTTTGTTCATTTTTTTTTGTTTAATCACTTACAGACTACCCTATAGCAGATTTACTGCTACAGGGCGGCCATTCTTTGCAGAGTCACGTATATATACGTGATTCTGCGCTTCCGGGTAGGGGGCACGCATGCACCACCGGCGCTTCTGCTGTGATTAGTAAGAGCAGAAGCCTATTTTGTTTGATAAGCTTTGTCCTATTACTGCACAAAAACATTTATTGTCATTACAATCGCTGTAATGTTTATAACAGTTTAAAAAACATACCCTTTAAAAAAGCTAATGGATGTCCGCCGGAACCCCCTGATCTTCGAGGAGAGAGGCTAGACAGAGTTCTGCCTATGTAAACCATGCAGAGCTCCGTCCTGACAGCGAAGATGTGATGGATTTTGAAAAATCCATTGAAATTGGGGTGTGAAATAGGGACATCCACTAAGAAATGTATGTAGGCGTAGGACACGACCCCTGCCACACCCCCTTAAAGGAGAATTAGCTTAAAAAAGGTTAATTAAATCCACAAGGACTTTTTTTTTTATCACTACTATTCCTTTATATTGGCTTTTAAAATGTACAAATGCAGCAATTTAAGAAATTCGATGAAAGGTTTAGCACTGGGAAACACTTTTTGAAAGATAAAAAAGTGCATTTTATATACAACTATATAGATCAGACCAAAATGAGGGACAAATGAGGAGGAAAGAGGGACAGAGGGACACTGCTCCAAATCAGGGACAGTTGGGAGCTATGTTTCCTCTCACTGTTTGTAAATGTCTTTACAAACTCAGATATTGCCCTGTCATCACTGTGCTGTACAAAGCCCGTGCAAAGAGCAGAGCTGTGGGAGGGGCCCAGCATGCTCCACCCACTACAGGCTGCCTAAAGAAAACCACAGGAGAGGGCGGAGACAAGACCAGTCACTCTGCACAAGGAAAGAGATAAGCAGTGCCTGGTCTTTATTACAGGAGGCTCTTGCACAGAGGCAAAGCTTCATACTGGATTACTGCACAGATCTGGAAGAAATACACAAAACACACCAAGAATAAAAAATACACACAACTCTTGTATTTAGACAATATTTGCTTATCCTGGATTTCTTCTCAATTTTTTTGTTGGCATGCTTAGAAAATAAAATTGGGAATCAGCCCCATAAATACATTCAGGATGCTGATAACTCATTAAACCCCAATCTGAACTGGTCACTAGGAAGGATTCCTGACATTCTTTCCATAAAATGAATCAAATGTTCGCCCATGTGTGCGTATGCAGACTGCAGTTTGTTATCTTGTGATACAGCATAAAAACATCTTGAAAATCCTTTCCTTCCTCAAGTCATTTTATATTTCCCACCAGAAGAAATCCAGCCAAACCCAACCAGGAGATCTCCCGGGGCAAGCTGTGTCAAAGGTTAACTACTGGAGGGAGCCCAGCATGATGAGGCGAAATGGAATGATAGGTGTGGCACATTCCTAATTAAAGTGTGACTATGTACCTCTCCTCTGACCTCGGCTGCAGTTTTCAGAACGCAGTGGAGGTTTAGTTCCTGTAGTTGGAAGATTCAGCCTCAGATGGCGGCTCTGTGTGCGGGCACCGGGAAGAGGGGGAGGAGGCTTTTCTTTGTGCGGGGGGGGGAGCTTTTTTTGCTGCCCCCCCCCCCCGCAAAATGCCACCCTAGGCCTGGGCCAAGACACAGCACTGGTTGGGGGACTACGAGTATCAGCATGTCCTGTTTGCTCACAGATAGCTAATGCCCCGGTGCCCAACCTGCGGCCTTTTGGTATATGCAGGGCTGCTGTTAGAAATCATGGGGCCCGTACAGCCTACCCAACAGGGCCCCCTTCCCAAAAATATCAAAATTATATTTTCACTAAAAATACACTAAAATCATTATTATCGGACACAAACATAACATAACTTACAAAATTCCTGTTACATCTAAAAGATGAAACTGTATTGAGTTAATAAAAAAAATTCTGTCTGCAAATAAGGTCTTGGGACTCATTCACATGGGTTTTTCCGGCAGGTCTTGGGGCTCATTCAGATCTGATTTTCCAGGAGCGTCCGCCGGACCTTCAGAGCGCATGCAACATCTTACCTTTTACACAGAGAAAGTAATTGAGGACACGTATTTTTCAATTCTTTCTTTGCAGCCTCTGAAGATGAATGAACAGGAGGATAGAGGCTCCTGTTCATTCATAAACTGCAGCACAGTAAACACATCAGTACCGATCACTCACTTTGTCCATTAAGAAAAGGAAGGATACCTGTAAATTACATATGTACGAGCCCCTTCCACTGCTCCATTCTGACACATCCCTCTGTGTATCCGTAGCAGCCAGCAGGACAGGTAAGCCAGCAGAGCTGCGGGAGGGGGACCCGGGCACATAGGTGTGGAATAAGATGTCGGCAAAACAGGGAGAGGGATCGGTGCCGAGGCGGGCAGTTACAGAACAATGCCCTGTGTCTCTCTCTGCAGCAGCTAAAAGCCGGTGGGATAGATAGAAACCAGCTTTCAGCTGCTGCAGAGAGGCGCACAGGGCATCGTTCTGTAATTGTCCCCTGGACTTGCTGCACCGATTCTCCCTGCTGTCTGGGCCCCCTACAGGTAGACCAGGGTTATATGATGTGCCGTTCTCGGACCTCAGCAGTCTGTACTGTGAACAATTATTAGGGTAATAGCATTGATCTCTATTAGCCTCATGTATCATTCTCCCAGTTTCGTATTGTCTTCTATAGCATATTCTCAGCCAAAAATGTATCATGTCCACACTCTCTGATCCTCATTTCCTCTTTTAGGTCTGCAGTCTCTGACAGTACTCTTTAGCATTACATATATTGAACATTATGTGCAGCCCTTTGGTGATGTCAGGGGCCGCATTTGAGAGCCACTTTAGCTCATATGTTGAAAACCAATGAGCTAATGCAACACAGGATCTTTGTCAGGAAGCTAATACAGCTGGTGCTCGTTCTCATGCAGCTAATACTCATTTCTGTGCAGCAAGTGCTAAATCTCGTGTAGCTAATGCTCGTGCACTTTTACCAGCACACAGACAAGCTTGAGCTAATATCCAGCGTGAACTCACAGGCAGGCGCATTTCTGTGCGCAAATGCACACCAAGTCCACGTGCATTGGCGCCAAGCAGCCTATTTAAAGGAGACCTTGGTGTGCGCTAACTGCTGGATGTTCTTCAGCTTTCCCATGACCCATGTTCCTGGGTTCCTGCTGGCTGACTGATCTTCCATTGCTGACCAAGCTTTTTCCTGATCTTGCTCTGTGGAATCTAGATACCGACCTCGGCTTGTCTCTGACTATTCTCTGCCTGATTCCCTGGTACTGACCTCGGCCTGCTCCTGGACTTTGCTCTGCCCGATTCCCTGGTACTAACCTCGGCTTGCTACTGGACCTTGCTCTGCCTGCTTCTTGTCCATGCTGCTGCCTCACCGTGTATGACCCTGACTCATCTTGACGTCTCTGCTCGTGGCAATCACCTGCTACCTAGCTAACGGCACCCGTGTTTCTTTGAGCCTTGTACCAGTGTCATCACATTCAGGGGTGCTTGGACCAGAGCCACAAGGCAAGCACTATCGTCAACTCAGCCTTCAACCAAGGTATGTGACAATCTTGCTACAAACTAAGCTGATATTGATGTGGTTGTAAAATCTCATAAACTCTGATCTCTCTCTCTCACCGCAGTCACATGATCGGGAACCCATCCTGCTGGCTCCCAATTAGAAGCTCGGTCAGTGTGCTGGGAGTACGCTCTCAGCACACAACCTCCTGCTGCCGTGGTTGCATATATATGCAGCAGGTGGGTGTTAAAGCCACTCTTGCTGCCATGTAAATATTTTAGAAGCATTTTGGAGCAAATTTTTAAGCTTTCTGATCACTTTTTTTTTTTTTGGGGGGGGGGGGGGCGAGGGGAATTAGGGACAAGGAAAAGAGCTTTGTTGTAGCCCTCTGCAAACGAGTGCCAAATGCTTTAAGATTTAAAAATCAGCCTGCATTCATCTTCCACTGACTTGTATAGAGGCATTTGGCAAGCCTTTCAACTTTCAAAAAACATTGCAGGCAAGATCAAAATAAAGGCAAAGTGATGCAAGAGTGCTGTGTTATATGTACTCGAACATTGGCTTTTCATGTAAAGAACAGGCATTCGCTTTACTGAGAAGTATACAGCTGTTATTTATGCTCATGTATATGAAGCTCAAATCTGTAGCTTTCACTAAAATAATCCCCACTGTTCTTGCCATGAAGGTCCTTGTTTAGGCAAAGCTCTGTCCCTGTGTTTGTTATGCTCCTATATTGTCACATGAGCTTCCTATGGAGACTACAAGTGGCTGTTTCAACATAAATGACACAGGTATGGTCCACCATTGTCACCATCAGGAAACCTGGACCAGGACCCTGAGAGATGCCATGCAGCCAAGGCTGGTGTGCATGTACACAGGAAGTGACTGTAAAGAGGCTGCAAATGCAGCAAAGCAGGAAAGTGTATTTCAGTAGTCACATTCTTTTTCCTGATTCAGATCGGCCCAGATAGGACACGATGAAGAGAAGGAGCTACATTCACAAACGACAAACTAAATTTGAGAGCATGCATTCAGTAGCTGGAAGTTTTTGAATGACCGCAACATACAGGGATATACAAGGTAATACTGACATATATTCACACATAGGTTGGACTTGATGGACTTGTGTCCTTTTTCGACCTCACCTACTATGTAACTATGTAACCCAAAAAAAAAAAAAAAAAAAAAAAAGATTGCTTGTTAACAGAAAGCTTTGAAGAGTGTATAAAATGATGATGAATAAGTAACAAGTAAGTAAATAACTGACATCTACTTTTCACTGTTGTCATAATCAGCCCTGGAAGAATTACTGACGGATAAGCGGAGAGAGCCATCTGTCACACGCTGAAGGGTCCTCACTAGTAGAGGATTTTCCACAGGAGATGAATGGGGCAGATCCATTCACAGGATTACAGGATGGGAAAATCTGCCTGGGGGGAGATCCCACCGACCCCCCTACAGAGTCTTTAATGTAATAGAACACACAGACTTCCATGGGCACACAATCTGGAATTGTCAGGGTTTCATCTGCAGCAGAAAAGACAAACATTGGGACCGACATTTCCATTCCATGCCTCTATTCTAGAATCCCCGTTCAACAAATCCATACATCATTCAGTGTCAGAGTATCATTGTTATGGGACCCTAAAATGTCAGTGTGTCATTGTTCTGGACCTCCAAGTGTCAGTGTGTCATTGTTCTGGACCCCTGAATGTCAGTGCGTCATTGCTCTGGAACCCTGAATGTCAGTGTGTCATTGTTCTGGAACCCTGAATGTCAGTGTGTCATTGCTCTGGAACCCTGAATGTCAGTGTGTCATTGCTCTGGACCCCTGAATGTCAGTGTGTCATTGCTCTGGACCCCTGAATGTCAGTGCGTCATTGCTCTGGACCCCTGAATGTCAGTGCGTCATTGCTCTGGACCCCTGAATGTCAGTGTGTCATTGCTCTGGACCCCTGAATGTCAGTGTGTCATTGTTCTGGACCCCTGAATGTCAGTGTGTCATTGTTCTGAACCCTTGAATGTCAGTGTGTCATTGCTCTGGACCCCTGAATGTCAGTGTGTCATTGTTCTGAACCCCTGAATGTCAGCGTGTCATTGTTCTGGACCCCTGAATGTCAGTGTGTCATTGCTCTGGACCCCTGAATGTCAGTGTGTCATTGCTCTGGACCCCTGAATGTCAGTGTGTCATTGTTCTGGACCCCTGAATGTCAGTGTGTCATTGCTGTGGACCACTGAATGTCAGTGTGTCATTGTTCTGGACCCCTGAATGTCAGTGTGTCATTGTTCTGGACCCCTGAATGTCAGTGTGTCATTGTTCTGAACCCTTGAATGTCAGTGTGTCATTGCTCTGGACCCCTGAATGTCAGTGTGTCATTGTTCTGAACCCCTGAATGTCAGCGTGTCATTGTTCTGGACCCCTGAATGTCAGTGTGTCATTGCTCTGGACCCCTGAATGTCAGTGTGTCATTGCTCTGGACCCCTGAATGTCAGTGTGTCATTGCTCTGGACCCCTGAATGTCAGTGTGTCATTGCTGTGGACCACTGAATGTCAGTGTGTCATTGTTCTGGACCCCTGAATGTCAGTGTGTCATTGTTCTGGACCCCTGAATGTCAGTGTGTCATTGTTCTGGAACCCTCAATGTCAGTGTGTCATTGTTCTAGAACCCCTGTGTCAGTGGAACAAAAGAAAACCTTTAAATGGGACTTTAAAGAGGCAACAAACAATTATGTAAAAGAAATATGTAAACTTTATTAAACAATAAAGGATCCACCAGTAACAGTGACTCCCAAGACACCACCACACCAGACGCCTGGTGTTGCCTGGGCGTCACTATTACTGGTGGATCCTTGGCGGCATGCATTTGCAAGTTCTTCCTTCTATGTATTCTCTTTGATGCGGTTCCTGGTCTAACAATGTGTTACACAGATGGGTCAGTAACCTCATGCACTATTACCAGTTCATACATTTGATAAACACTGTATATAAACTTAATGGCACATTTTTGTATTAAAGATATTCATTCAAGATAATCATGTACACCTGAAGAAGAAATTTACTCGTGTTTTATTTTAAATTGCGTTGGGTATTTTTCTCTGTCTCCCCCTTCTAGATGGATGACAGTTTTGTATGATTATCCAATTTTTACATACCGTTGACAGTACCTGTTCCAATCGCATCGGCGTTTATGTTTTAACTTTTATAAATTCATACATTTTTTTATGCATTTCATTGTTTAATAAAGCTTACATATTTATTTTACACAATTGTTTGTTGCCCCTTTAAAGTCCCATTTAGAGGTTTTCTTTTCTTCCGGAGTTGCAATATAGCAATGTGGGTCAACATTTTCTCTGTTTTGTCAACAATCATCTCCCCTTAAACCCCGAGTGTCAATATGTCATTGTTTTAGTGTGACATTGTTCTGGGACCAAGTGTCAGTGTGACATTGTTCTGGGACCCCCAAGTGTCAGTGTGACATTGTTCTGAGACCCTCAAGTGTCAGTGTGACATTGTTCTGGGACCCCCAAGTGTCAGTGTGACATTGTTCTGGGACCCCCAAGTGTCAGTGTGTCATTGTTCTGGGACCCCCAAGTGTCAGTGTGACATTGTTCTGGGACCCCCAAGTGTCAGTGTGACATTGTTCTGGGACCCCCAAGTGTCAGTGTGTCATTGTTCTGGGACCCCCAAGTGTCAGTGTGTCATTGTTCTGGATCCCCAAGTGTCATTGCTCGGGACCCCTCAAGTAATGACTAAGCACACGTGAAGTGTGCGAAACGCATCTATCCAGCATTCTGATGCCTGTAATTTTTGGAATGTCCAAATAAAGAGGATTTTGACCTACAGTGGTGTGCAGCCATTTCTTCTAACTAGATTGTGTGAATAGGCGAGCCGAGGCAAGCACCTACTGGATCATTAGGCTTTCTTATCTCACCTGGAGCGGCGAGTTTTCTTTTTTCCCATTATATATATATATACAGTATCTTACAAAAGTGAGTACACCCCTCACATTTTTGTAAATATTTTATTTTATCTTTTCATGTGACAACACTGAAGAAATGACACTTTGCTACAATGTAAAGTAGTGAGTGTACAGCTTGTATAACAGTGTAAATTTTCTGTCCCCTCAAAGTAACTTAATTCACAGCCATTAATGTCTAAACCCCTGGCAACAAAAGTGAATACACCCCTAAGTGAAAATGTCCAAATTGGGCCCAATTAGCCATTTTCCCTCCCCAGTGTCATGTGACTCGTTAATGTTACAAGGTCTCAGGTGTGAATGGGGATCAGGTGTGTTAAATTTAATGTTATCACTCTCACTTTCTCATACTGGTCACTGGAAGTTCAACATGCCACCTCATGGCAAAGAACTCTCTGAGGATCTGAAAAAAAGAATTGTTGCTCTACATAGAGACGGCCTAGGCTATAAGAAGATTGCCAAGACCCTGAAACTGAGCTGCAGCACGGTGGCCAAGACCATACAGTGATTTAAAAGGACAGGTTCCACTCAGAACAGGCCTCGCCATGGTCGACCAAAAAAGTTGAGTGCACGTGCTCAGCGTCATATCCAGAGGTTGTCTTTGGGAAATAGACGTATGAGTGCTGCCAGCATTGCTGCAGAGGTTGAAGGAGTGGGGGGTCACCCTGTCAGTGCTCAGACCATACGCCACACACTGCATCAAATTGGTCTGCATAGCTGTCAACCCAGAAGGAAGCCTCTTCTAAAGATAATGCACAAGAAAGCCCAAAAACAGTTTGCTGAAGACAAGTAGACTAAGGACATGGATTACTGGAACCATGTCCTGTGGTCTGATGAGACCAAGATAAACTTATTTGGTTCAGATGGTGTCAAGCATGTGTGGCGGCAACCAGGTGAGGAGTACAAAGACAAGTGTGTCTTGCCTATAGTCAAGCATGGTGGTGGGAGTGTCATGGTCTGGGGCTGCATGAGTGCTGCCAGCACTGGGGAGCTACAGTTCATTGAGGGAACCATGAATGCCAACATGTACTGTGACATACTGAAGCAGAGCATGATCCCCTCCCTTCATAGACTGGGCAGCAGGGCAGTATTCCAACATGATAACGACCCCAAACACACCTCCAAGATGACTACTGCCTTGCTAAAGAAGCTGAGGGTAAAGGTAATGGACTGGCCAAGCATGTCTCCAGACCTAAACCCTATTGAGCATCTGTGGGGCATCCTCAAATGGAAGGTGGAGGAGCGCAAGGTCTCTAACATCCACCAGCTCCGTGATGTCTTCATGGAGGAGTAGAAGAGGACTCCAGTGGCAACCTGTGAAGCTCTGGTGAACTTCATGCTCAAGAGGGTTAAGGCAGTGCTGGAAAATAATGGTGGCCACACAAAATATTGACACTTTGGGCCCAATTTGGACATTTTCACTTAGGGCTGTACTCACTTTTGTTGCCAGAGGTTTAGACATTAATGGGTGTGTGTTGAGTTATTTTGAGGGGACAGAAAATTTAGTTATACAAGCTGTACACTCAATACTTTACATTGTAGAAAATTGTAATTTCTTCAGTGTTGTCACATGAAAAGATAGAATAAAATATTTACAAAAAATGTCAGGGGTGTACTCACTTTTGTGAGATACTGTATATATATATATATATATATATGCATATATATATATATATATATATATATATATATATATATATATATATATATATGCATATATACACACATATACAGGCTGTACCTAATTGATGGCAGACATGCTGGAAAAAGCCAATTATCCACTTTCTTCAGGGATCTGCCTATAAGACATACTGTGAACTGCAGCTATTTCCATGGAAACCTATTGTTGACTAAATCCTGCAGCCTCCGCCATCAGTCACCATCTCCACTATTAGTTTAAAAATGAGAAGAGAGACATTGGAATAAAATGAATATTTGCCCAAAGGGTCACTATAGATGTATGTATCCAGGAGATTTTAAGAATATGTGTACATAAATATGTAAAACCTCTAATAGACAATAACTGCTGCAGCTTCTCAATTTGTGACTTGCTATAAACATACGTTGCAGTCACTGGGGCGGGGGGGGGGGGGAGACTGAGGAAATGCTTCCTCCTGCCTGTAGCAAACTGATGACATCATCTCAACCTAAGTCACTGAATGGAGCTCAAGAACAGCTTTTTGATGATAAAAAGGGGGGAGTTTTCCTGAATATACTGTTGCAGTACATGTCAGGAATGTATGCATGCAGATTTTTAATAATACTGATAGGTCCACTTTGATGTCAAAGTGGAACTTCACCCAGTGCTTAAATAAATTAAAGTCAGTGGCTACTAATACTGTAGCTGATTGACTTTTAAAAATCAGGTATTTCAGGTATAAAATCAGCCTATGGAGTCAAGCACTGTCTTCGCACAGTCGATCCTTCTCACAGCTGCTGGATCTCCAGTGCCACCATTTTGAATTTTGGACCTGGCTGTGACCGGTGAATCCCCACTGCGCATGCGTGAGATCACGCAGTACAAGGAGACCTTTCCTCCAGCCTCCTGGGACTTGTGATCTGTCCCAGGAGGCCACAGGAGGGGAGCAGGACAAGGCAATGCATTCTTGCCTATACAGTGCAAAGCCACAGGTTTGCTTAAATCCCAACTCAGACTGGAAGAAAAAAAAAAAACTTGCACTGAGGCCCCCACATGGTTTAAATGCCCTTCGTGTCTAGGGGGCAGTGAAGCGGCTTGCAATGCCTACCTTACCACAAGCTCTGAAACTGTCCTCTCCTTCTGGTGCTCTGGGATGTGAGCTGTCCTTCAGCATCATCACGTACAATGCAGGGCTATTATCCATGCGTTGTACATGGAAGAAGCAGAAGAGCAACCGTGGCCAGGATCCCCTTAGAGAAGAGGCTTTGTAGGACCTGTCACAATGCTGGAGGGCCCCATTAGAGCAAGTAATATGATAAGCATTACCCCTTACTCCTCTACCCCAAAGCAAAAACAAGCATTTAACCCATACAGGGGGGGGGGTCACATTGCAAGGGTTGCTTCCTTCTATTGAGCCCGGACGTTGGCCTTTAAAACCTGACAGCTCTAAGCTTACAATTACTGCCCCTTCTCCGGATAGGAAAAGCCCAGCCCTACTACTGTATATTGTCACAATGATGGTAAAACACATACTAATTTTAAGTATTGAAAAACCAGGCCAAAAATCTGCTAGAAAAACGCTGTGCAGAAATTCTGGCATCCCATACTATGGCTCCAATAGGCAATCTTTAATTTGCTTCAACTCCTGTTCTATTATTTCTAGTTTTGTTTTTGCAGCCCCTTGGGCCCCCAAACACCAATGGCTTTACAAAGCCATTTGTAAACTATGGGTTTGCCCAAAAAATATCATTAAACTACCTCGATACCTCGGACCAGGCCTTCAACGCTTGTAGGTGGCACAGGTGATGTCACTCTGGCTCCTTACGGAGCTGGAAGTATGAAATTCCATGAGAATGAACTCCATCTCATTAAATGAAAGCATTCATGTTTGATTGGGAGCTGTTGGCTCTGCAGGGAGGCACAGAGCCATCACCCTTGAAACCGATGTCAAAAAATAAAAAAAAATAGCCTTTTTGTTTTCCATTGAAGATCTTACTTAACAAAGTGGCTACCTAAAATACAGCATATTGGCCATTTAGATTTGATCTTCTTTCTGTGTGGAAAACAAAGAAGTTCCACTTTAGTGGTCATTGGCTCCCCATATTTTATATACAAGCCCCACTCTCCCCAATACAACGCTGACTTCCCACCAGTCATTCCATAACCACAAACGATCTGCCTAGTTTTTGAAAGATTGAACTAAGATTCATGTCTAAAATGTAACACAGTTCAGGCAACTGAACAGCTTTTATGGCACATAGCTCAATTCACAAAGCTTTAGCACATGGGCGCTCAATTTGTGACCCTCCAGACTTGTAGTTCTGCCACATGCTGGAGGGCCACAGGTTGAGCACCCATATTTTAGCACAAGGATGAGACTCTTTTGGGTATTATTATTGGTTTAGACCAGGGGTCTCCAAACTGCAGCCCGTGGGCCAGATTTGGCCCTTTGTGTGCCTATATCCAGCCCTTGGGGCACTATTCCTTCCACTGATACAGGGCACTATTCCTTCCACTGACACCAAAGACGGGGGGGCACTATTCCTCCCTCTAATACCAACAATAGGTAACCAATTCTCCCGCTGACACCGATGATGTAATTGTTTTACTCCCACTGACCACCAAGCCTATGGCATTGTTTACTCCCACTGACCACCAAGCCTATGGCATTGTTTACTCCCACTGACCACCAAGCCTAGGGCATTGTTTACTCCCACTGACCACCAAGCCTATGGCATTGTTTACTCCCACTGACCACCAAGCCTAGGGCATTGTTTACTCCCACTGACCACCAAGTCTATGGCATTGTTTACTCCCACTGATGCCAGGGCTTTTTCTACTCCCACTGGTCACAGTCTGAGCCCCCTCAAGTTGGAAGGACAGTAAACTGGACCTTTGTTTTGAAAGTATTGGTTTAGACCCAACATAGTGTGCCTGCTATAAAAAAAACAATACTGTATAAACTAAGAAAGTATAGTTCTAGAAGAGGCCCCACAAGCATAGGGGGTACATAGCCATTTCTTGTTAAAAGTAGGTTCTAATGCACTCCAGAGGACCCAGTGGGGCAGCTCAGTATGCAAATATTGACTTTTCCACAAGTCAGATCTCATAACCCCACCCTTCTGCATCACACAATTAAACAGGAGTTGTGTGATGTGATTCTTTCCTTTTGCTAAAAGGAATAGAGACTTCTTTTCTAGAAGGGTACTGTTTGCGTATTCTAAATATCTGCTGGCAGGTTTGCTGTCCCCTCTGCATGTTTTTGGCACTATAAAACCTCATCCCTGCCATTACAGATGCACACAAATGACAGCTACAAAAACAATTTCTCCAAGCTGGAAATGGATTTGGCATTCACGGTATGTTTACTGTCAACAGTGGTGGTGGTAGCAGGGTCCGATGGGGTTTTACCTGCATCTTTGGAATACATTGACAGCACAGGCACCAGAGTGCCGGATTCATTGAATAATGTATTGTGATATAGATTTATGGTTCCTTGCATGGATTTGAGTACCGTGGGGAAAGATATATCTGTAGCAGAAGAATACATTCACCAACCCTAAGGATAGCCTCAATTGCTGGGCTTGTATGCAGGTGCTTGACAGCAGAACAATTCGAAAATATACAGTGGTGGTCAACTTTTATGATACTGCCCCAACATCACCAAAGGGCCACACATAAAATTCAGTGAATATTCAGGGTCAGAGAAAACAGACACTGAAAAGGAATTAGTCAAAGATTACAGGCATAATACATAGGATGGTCAGAGACTGCAGATATGATAAAAGAGATGGTCAGAGACTGCAGACATGATACAGGAGATTGCCAGAGACTGCAGACATGATACAAGAGAGGGTCAGAGACTGCAAACATGATACAGGAGATGGTCAGACTGCAGACATGATACAGGAGATGGTCAGAGACTGCAGACATGATACAGGAGATGGTCAGGGACTGCAAACATGATACAAGAGAGGGTCAGAACTGCAGACATGATATAAGAGAGGGTCAGAGACTGCAGACATGATACAAGAGAGGGTCAGAGAGTGCAAATATGATACAGGAGATGGTCAGAGACTGCAGACATGATACAGGAGATTGTCAGGGACTGCAAACATGATACAAGAGAGGGTCAGAGACTGCAGACATGATATAAGAGAGGGTCAGATACTGCAGACATGATACAGGAAATGGTCAGAGACTGCAGACATGATAGGGGAGTTGGTCAGAGACTGCAGATATGCTGCAGGAGACTTTCAGAGACTGTGAATATGCTATAGTTGTTGTCCTGAGACTGTGGATATGCTTCAGGAGACAGTAATAGACTGGAGACATGTTACATGAGACTGCTAGAAATCATTGCTATAATAGGGCAACAGGGAAACACAGAGGCCCTGTGGGCTGCACAAAATGTGCCAAAGGGTCACAAGTTGGGCACCAGGGATAAACAGTCTAGCGGCAGTGGTGTGTGACTAGAGTTAAGGTGTCACGGCCTTGGAAGAGCCTTTCTCCAACCTTGAAATAATTTTCAGGTCTCAGAGAATCCCTGCTAACAAATTTTATGTCTACTGTACATCTCATGGTATGTGAGTGTGAGCAATAAGTTGTACACATAGGAATAAATAAAACACATTTGGGTTCTTGACACCAAGGGCTGCTCTATATGAACAATTATTTTTAGTATTATTAAATAAATAAAAACATTAAACCAATATAGACAAGAAAAGAAACCAAGACAATGTGTTCTCTCACACTGGTGGTCAGTGGAAAATGACTGGTAGTCAAATAGATGAGGGCCTTCTTGAACTGGTAGACAGTGGGAGAAGGGTTCCATTTAACTGATGGTCAATGGGTAGAATGCCATAATATAGGTGGACAATGGGAAGAATGCCCCCCATACAGATTGCTAAAACAATAATTGGGGCAAGTGGTTACTACTCCGAGAGGCAGAGATTGCTCATAGCAAGCCCTAGCAAACTTTGAAGCAACCCTGGAGTTCCATGGAACCCTGTTGAGAAAAGCTGCCTTAAACAGTGTTGGGGGATACCTGGGGCATGTTCACCCTCATTTAAAAAAGATGGTGGCTATAGAGACCTTGTGAACTGGTCAGTTAACTTTTCCAAGAAACATGTACTGTCCCTGCTGCCTAGTAGGTTAAGGGAGGCATCATAGAAGGGACAGGGAAGGAAACTCAAAGAAAACCAAGGAAGATGGGACCCTTGAGGTATGGATGCCACCTGGAGGTACCCAAATTTGATGGCTGGTCTGGGTCCAGGACCCTGCAAGAATTGTAGCACCATGTCAAACACATTCATATTTAGGGATTGTCTAAAGGTGCTAGGATTTTTTTACAGTGGCCTTTACAATGGGATATTTTTCATTAGACCCCTTATGATAAATCCACAACTGGATCATTGGACCATTTACAGACCCACACCAACCTCTAACCAATCAGGTCATTACAACAACTAACATCCAATCATTCCTCTGGCCTGCTAA
Organism: Lithobates clamitans; assembly: GCA_037952925.1. Taxonomy (NCBI): domain Eukaryota; kingdom Metazoa; phylum Chordata; class Amphibia; order Anura; family Ranidae; genus Lithobates; species Lithobates clamitans. The sequence goes on from JBBGZY010001316.1 coordinate 985,728, forward strand.
AATATCAATAAAGGGGATTTACCCTTACTAGGTCTAGTGCATATAGATGGATAAATGTTAACAGAAAATCTAATTCTATATTCTGGTTATGTTACAGATTAACGCCAAGGATTATATAAAGGCAACAATACCACTTATGCGGCCAGGAAGGGATTAGCAGAATAGTCTTTTCTGGGTGTATAATAAATGTGACATGCCAAGTGACCCAGCACAGAGCCAGAGTAATGCATTATGGGGCCTGGGGCAGAGTAAGGGCCGTGTCACACTGGACTTATAAAAGACCACTTGTCTTATGGCATCAATCCTTTGCTGGCTGAACCAATGAAATGTCCTTGTCCTGTTTGAAAGCATTTTGGCCAATATAGAGATGACGCCCATTAGGAAAGGTATCAGTTGCATATTGGGGGGTCCTAACATCAGCAAGGTGCATGCCATAGTCTGAATATCTTGGCTCCTACATCATCAAAACTTTACCTTGAGGGTAATTCAAGGTGTTTGCAAGAATCCTACCATTTAGTAATCCTCCAGTTTAGTACAATTTAGTACACCCGGGGGGGGACCTCTGTCCCCTGCAGTGACGTCATTTGAGCATGCACCTTTCTGCCCGAGTCACCGCATGCTCAGTGTGCCGTGCCGACGTGATTGGAACATACATGTTAGGCCTCTTTCAAACGATAAGCCCGTTCAGATCCGCCTGTCCGTTTTTCAGGTGGATCTGAGCAGGCCACCCATTGACTTCTATGGGCAGGCGGATGTCAGCAGAGATGTGTACGCTGACACCCGCCTGCCGTCCGATCCAATAAGATCCACTCAAAACAGATGTATGGCGATATGTTCGCCATCCATCCAACGGATCGGATCGGATAAAAATGGACAGCGGGGCCCTGACAGGTCGCGTTAGTGTAGCGTTAAGAGCTACGGGCGGAAGTGGCGTTTTGACTTCGCTTCCGCCTTGCAATGTCATGGAGATAGGTGGGGGCCATCTTCCCCTCACTCATCTCCATACCCAGGCAGGGGACAGACGCGATCGCCTCCCCCACTGCCGACAGCTCCGGTAAGCGGCGGAGCTAGCTGCTGTCATAACAACGATATCCGTCCTCAAAGTAAGGACGTACATCGGCGTGCAGCGGAAGTGGTTAATGCCATAAATAATATGTTATTCGATTTTGTTCTCCAGGAGTATATCATGAGTTTGGCAATTCTAAAGAAATGCTAAAATAATGCATTAAAATTTAATTAAACCCATTCAATTTTAGTAGACTAAAACGTACTGGAGGTTATAGTCGACCAAAATACGACTAAAGCAATTCAGATGACTAAAATACGACTAAAACTAAAATGGCATTTTAGTTTAAAACTAAACAATAAAACTAAATCGAAATTTGCTGCCAAAAGCAACACTGGTCCTGTTTACCATTATCACTAAAAGTGAAAGTAACAGATAATCCCCAATTTTGGGTTGTCCCCAGAAAAGTAATAGAGGGGAAATTTTCCAATGGGGACACTAGTTCTGGTGAGCTAAGGGTCCTCATGGAATTCCATTAATTTGCAGTGATTTCCTCTCACTTCCTGTTGTAGCTATGGGGCAGGAAGTGAAGGAAAATCTCTCCAATGAGACATATATGGAAAAAAAAAACATGACGGGCTATAAAAATGTTTTACTTTTAGTTCTATTTCCAAGTAATGCCTTTGCATCATTAACGTAGGTTAGAGCTACACGATTAATCGTTAAGAATCGAGATCATGATTTTTTTTCCCCCTCGCCATCTTAACAAAGCATTTTTTCGATTCTTTCTATGCAGAGAACTCTCTGCTCAAGCTGACAGCTGTCAAAAAAAAAAAAAAAAAAACTGGCAGTCTGCCAAGTATCACAACATTCCTCAGCCCTGAGCTAACTATAAACATTGTAACATTTTGTTCTTTAGATCAAAGGAATGAACTTCGGTCTGTAAATGAGGGAAGTTTAACCACTTAAAGGGGTTGTAAACCCTCACCATTTTCACCTCAATGTATTCTATGCATTGAGGTGAAAAAACCTCTAGTAGAGCACCAGCCCCCCAGAGCCCCCTTTTACTTACCTGAGCCCGATTGTTCCTGTGCCGGGGACTAGCACACCCGCTGCAGCCGGTGTTTTGGGTCCTGATTGGATAGATTGATAGCAGCGCGGCCATTGGCTCCCGCTGTTGTCAATCAAATCCAATTACACGGGACCCGGGGGCGGAGCTGAGTCCTGCTGCCTGCGTCAATGGATGCGGAAAAGCGCCCACACGTGTGCCCTGAGGGAGAGCGTTTCTCCGACAGGGCACCCGAGAAGAGGAAGAGCCAGGAGCGCCGCTGAGGGGCCCCAGAAGAGGAGGATTGGGGCCACTCTGTGCAAAACCAACTGCACAGAGGAGGGAAGTATGAGGTTTGTTTTTTTTAAAGAATTAAAAAAAGGAAATCTTTAGTTATCCTTTAAAGACTAAACCTTTTTCTGACACTTGTTGGTTACGAGATAAAATCAGTATTTTTGCTAGAAAATTACTTAGAACCCCAAAACATTATATATATATATATATATATATATATATATATATATATATATATATTTTAGCAGAGAGCCTAGAGAATAAAATGGCGGTTGTTGCAATATTTTATGTCACATTGTATTCGCGCAGCGGTCTGTCAAATGCAATTTTTTGGGAAAAAAAACCTACTTTAATGAATTTAAAAACAACTAAACAGTAAAGTTAGCCCAATTTTTTAGTAGAATGTAAAAGATGATGTTACGCCACAAGAATCGTGAGAGAATCGTGAGCTTTATTCTAAGCAAAAAAATTGTGATTCTCATTTTGGCCAGATCATGCAGCTCCAACGTAGGTGCATATCAAAATACTTGTGGCATATCTCTGTACAGCCTCTGCCCCTCATATGCATATACATGTATAAAGCTCTGACAAATTGGCGATGCTGTATAGAAATTGCTGAGCCATTCACATCATTCTCTACATCAGAAGAGCTTACACTCCCCAGTACAGTGCTGAAAGGCTGACAGTGGAAGGTGTACTCCGAGTCTATGTACAAGAGCCCTGCAGGGGCAATTCAAAGCGAGAACGATGCGGCCTCCGCTCTAAAAGGCGGCTCGCTGTAAATGTTAAGATCTCTCTTTGCTTTGAAGTTAATTAAAATCCAAAAGCGCAGCCAGCTTCACCGCCATCTCCATCCAGAAGCTCCCAGACACTGCTATGGAAAGGTCAAGTGAAAATGCCAAGGCAGGTGGAGACAGGAATAAACAACAAACGCACCGGCCATCAACAAATTGGGAAATAAACAAAAATAAACTGTCAGAAGTAACAAAGAAAAGCTTTATAACACACTGGATCAATGAGCCGGCTTCATTCCGAAATACACATTAAAAGCCCAACTCTGTCTCTCCCTTGAGGTGACCACATAAGTAGTAAGGAGGGGGCACAAACAGCAGTAAAAAACCTGACAGGGATTCTAAAACGTCCTAAACTAAATAAAAATTGCTAGACTTATGTTTAAGGCCAGAAAAAAAATCCTACCGATAGATTGATTGGTTCCTAGCTGGGCTCAGTGTTAATTTAGTCGACTAAAACGACTAAAACATTTTAGTCGACTAAAATGACGTAAACATTTTAGTCGACGAAATGAATACTATTTTAGTTGACTAAAATACGACTAAAACTAAAAGCCATTTTAGTCAAAAGACTAAAATGAGACTAAAACTAAAATGCCATTTTAGTCAAAAGACTATGACTAAAACTAAATTGCAATTACTGAAATGTACTGGAGATTTTAGTCGACTAAATACAACTAAAACAATTGCAGAAGACTAAAATGGGACTAAAACTAAAATGCCATTTTAGTCCTAAGACTAAAATTAACACTGGATGGGCAAAATGTGCCTTTGTATGACTGTGGTGGAACAATAAAGTGTAAGCTCCACTGGTATAGAGACCGATATGAATGGTGCAGTGTTCTCTGTACAGCATTATGGTATATGTCAGAGCTATATAAAGGTATAAAAATAATAGTGGTGGGGATATTGGAGTGTAAGCTCATCTGGTGCAGACTCTTATGTGAAAGACTCCGTTTTCTCAGTAGAAAAATGTGGAAAATGTCAGAGTAGAGCTGCACTATTGTGGATAAAAGGAGAATCACGATTTTTTTGCTTAGAATAAAGATCACGATTCTCGGCGTAACATTATCTTTCACATTATATGAAAAAATTGGGCTAACTTTACTATTTCATTTTTTTAATTTATTGAAGTGTATTTTTTCCCCAAAAAATTGCATTTGAAAGGCCGCTGCGCAAATACAGTGTGACATAAAATATTGCATTGACCACGATTTTATTCTCTAGGGCAGTGGTTCTCAACCCTTCTAGTGCTGAGACCCCTTGATAAAATTTCCCAAGTTGTGGGGACCCCTAACAGTAAAAGAATTTTCTAGCGTGGTTTGTCAGCACCCAAGGTAAGACAAGTCATTTGCGCCCCTAACCCATGAACATTTTCGTGCTCCTCGGGTCCCTTCCACCCGTACAGTATTAAAACCCCTTATGGTACATTTTAGGATGTACCACTCTCTCTTTGTTCTCCTTTCTTTCCCTTTTATCTCTCTCTATCCTAATTTTTGTTTTATTTCCCCATCCCTCTCTCTAGCCTTCTTTCTTGTTCTCTCTCTCCTTTTTATTTGTTCCTCCCCCCCTTTTCCTCTCCCTTCCATGTATTCTCTATTTTTATTCCTTCCTCCTTATTCCAGGTAGTGTTAAGCACTATGTCTCTGAATGTGTGGTGTCTCGCAGCAGTGACACCTATGATGAAATCAGGAGATAGGGTCTCCTTTAGCCCCTCCCAGTTCACATTCCTCACCATGAGGAACCTCTAGTCGCTGCCCCCCAGCTATTCCGTGAACTGAATGGGCAGCTAGGAAGAGGCTGAGTGGGTGACCGTGGGCTCCGGCAACAGCCCAGCTGGGCAGCTACAGGCTCCAGGAACAGCCCTGCTGGGCAGCCATGAAAAGGCTGGGAGAGCGGTGCGGGATTCAGGAACAGCCCAGGATTTTGTGACCCCTGGCAAATCGTCATTCGACCCCCGAGGGGGTCCCGACCCCCAGGTTGAGAACCACTGCTCTAGGGTCTCTGGTAAAAAAAAAAAAAAAAAAAAAAGTATATATATATATATATATATATATATATATATATATATATATATTCTTTGGGGGTTCTAAGTAATTTTCTAGCAAAAAATACTGATTTTAACCTGTAAGCAACAAGTGTCAGAAAAAGGTTTAGTCTTTAAAGCAGAGTTCCTCTGAGAGAAAAAAAATTCAAAGTTAGCAGCTACAAATTCTGTAGTTGCTGACTTTTAATATGTGTCCAGGTTGTCCGCGATGTCGGCAAACAAAACCGACCGATCCATCGTCTCCTCCACCCCACCACACTCCACTCTTGGATAATCGCAGTTCTTCACAGAGAGATGCTTCAAGTTGGCCTTCACATATAGTCTGCCATGGAACAAGAGCCAAGTCAAATCCCAAAACTTTAAGGGAATTCTCTCCAGATTAATCAAACGCAGACCCTCCCTCATAACAGGGCCCGGGCAATCCCTCAAGGCCAGTGGCTCGCTAAAGGCAGATTCAACAATCCTCCTCTCCAGGGCCTTCCTAGGAAGAGACCTAATTTCCTCCGCTGTCACTTGCCACTGCCAAAGCATTTTCAGGCAAGGGGCCACATAATTCGGGAGCTCACCGCGCCGGACCCTCAGGCAGTTCACTGCCCCATCATTCTCCCAGCTTTGAAGAAAAGACCTAAACCAGGACTGAAAAATACCAACCCACCCAGGTGGTTTCTCTGCCAGCATATTACCAAAATTATGTTTCAAAAACATCAGAGAAAATAATGCCACCGGGTTGACTATACCTTGGCCACCCATCCGCCTCTTAACCGCTTCAGCCCCGGACCATTTGGCTGGCCAAAGACCAGAGCAGCACTTTTTGCGATTCGGCACTGCGTCGATTTAACTGACAATTGCGCGGTCGTGCGACGTGGCTCCCGAACAAAATTGACGTCTTTTTTTTCCCACAAATAGAGCTTTCTTTTGGTAGTATTTGATCACCTCTGCGGTTTTTATTTTTTGCGCTATAAACAAAAAAAGAGCGACAATTTTGAAAAAAATGCATTATTTTTTACTTTTTGCTATAATAAGTATCCACTAAAAAATTTATAAAAAAATATTTTTTTTCCCTCAATTTATGCCGATACGTATTCTTCTACATATTTTTGGTAAAAAAAAAATCGCAATAAGCGTATATTGATTTGTTTGCGCAAATGTTATAGCGTCTACAAAATAGGGGATGGTTTTATGGCTTTTTTAGTAATACATTCCTTTTTACTAGTAATGGCTGCGATCAGCGATTTATATCGTGACCTGCGACATTATGGCGGACACGACGGACAATTCTGACACATTTTTGGGACCATTGGCATTAATACAGCGATCAGTGCAATTAAAAAGCATCGATTGCTGTAAAAATGTCACTGGCAGTGAAGGGGTTAAAACTAGGGGGCAATGAAGGGGTTAATGTGTGTCCTATTGTGTGTTCTAACTGAAGGGGGGAGGGGACTGTGCAGGGAAACGAATGCAGGCCATACACGGGCGAATTTCGAACGAATTTTCTTTTCAAAATCAGAATGTTCGTTTTTTTTGTGATCCGATGGCGCCACCATTGGTTTTCGAAATTTGGCCGACCAAGCCTTCAATTTCACCTCA
>JBBGZY010001316.1:1597500-1790026 GCA_037952925.1 Lithobates clamitans
CAGGTAAGTATAACATGTTTGTTATTTCTTTAGTATCACTTTAAGGAACATTATTGTTATCAAACTGTTATGGGTAAAGTTCCACTTTAACCTTAGGATAGTCAAAAGATTGTAGGTAGTACGTATGCATTCAATGTAAGTATTGTTTGGATATTTTCTGTACACTCCGTTGCAAATATATATTTGAAACCTTTGTCCACTGAAACAGGTCATTTATTTATTGTAGCAAGTTTGAAATATTCTGACAACAAGTATTCACAGCTAAATACACATGTGAGACGTGACACAGTATATGGTTCTATTTACCTATAAAGTAGTATACATCCTCCAGCGATCCCCCCATCCTGTTCCACTATAAAACTGGTGACACCACCATTCAGAGGTCAGCAAATCATCTCCTGTACACCCACCTCAGTACCTCCCCTCCTGCCCATGAGTTACTAGGGCAGGCACTTTCAGTGGAAGTCGGATATCATCTCTCAGCTAGTGTGGCAACTCAATATTATGGCTGGCTGCTATTATTCTGGCAGAAATAAAAAAAAGGAATATTATGGTTGTCATTGAAATATGTACAGCGTGTTGTTGAGAACTGCCTGGAGTTTTGCTTTAAAGCAGACCTTGCAAAAAATAAAAATTAATCACATTTTATATAACCTAAATGTCCCCCTACATTTGTAAAATATATTAATCCTACTTTTGCTGTTATATTCTTGTACAAAAATTCTGTCCCCTTTCATTGCATTATGCTGATTGCAACTTGGTGGCATTGAGCCAGTGCCGACATGATAAAACATCTCGCATTAGACTGTCCATGTAATGTGTAATAATCATCCTCTCTTGTTTTGTGTGAAGGACATTTCATCAGGCTTAAAGCCCAACTTTGGGAAACTTCACGGTGATCCCTTGCAGGGGAGCTGTGCCTGCACTGCAATGGTTAACTCTTTGGTTTACCTAGGGGAGAGGTGAAGACCTTTTACTTACCTGATCCTCAGCTCTCCCACGTTCTGGCAGTGGAGTGTCCCTTAGCATCCTCACATCCAATGCAGGGCTTTAGATCGGGTAAGTAAATCTTATTTTTGATGTCCCCTAGACCTAAACGAAGAACTAACCCTTGCCGTGTGGGTACAGCCCACTTCAAGGGGTAATTTTAAAGTTTCCTGGATTTGGGCTTAAAAAAGCAGTCATGGACATACAAGACCAGTCTAAGCCTAGAGCTACATGAGTGGTTTTCATTTTCTGCTACTGAGAGCTTTTCTTTACTATCTATTGAGGGACACAGGAATCCAGAAACACTGGCATGCAGAAAAGTTATAAGCCAGCCCCTGTATAACCCCTCCGCTACCCATCATTCCCCAGTTTTTCACTAGTGTTGTTGTTTTTGGCGGTGGCATCTATTCCTGGTCTGGAGATTCAGGTTGATCCTATGAGATCTGCCCTTAGCTGTGGCAGTTTCACTGTCTTTTTAGGGTTCCCCTCATCTGGCTCAGATCCAGGCATTGGTCCTTCAGGAACCTCTGTGTTCCAGAGGGTTCAAAATACCCCTGGGCCTTTTTTTAATGGCTGTTGCCCACCCCTCAGTTGGACTGCTTTTGGATGTCTTGACTGTTTGCAAACTCCTATGTCCCTAATGGATAATGGAGAAAATACGATTTTTTTACTTAGCATAAACATTTTTTGTTCAAGTCCATTTAAAAGCACAGGTCCCACTCCTCTGTGTGATTTTTGGCTTGCCCTGTGTATGCTTTTTTTTTTTAAATGAGGCATGCTGGGTACAGGAGGAGTTATACAAGGGACTGGCTTACAACTCATCTGTTTGCCAGTGTCCCAATTAGTGATAAGCTAACACATGGGCCACAGTCAGTTCCTCCCAAATCCGCTGGAAGCTGTCACTTGTCACATGATAGCAGGCCACCTGCCCAATCAGCTGTGGCTGGAAATTCCCCACCCCGCAGCTGCACATAACAAATATGGTAAAATGTTGGCTGATATCATTATCCCAATATGGCCACATGGTCATATTTGGACAATACCATTGACCAGATATGGCCATGGTGCCATATTAGGTCAATGATGTCACCAGCATTCCCGCCTCTTTGTTATGTGCGGCTGCAGGGCGGGAAATTCCTAGCCACAGCTGATTGGGCCAGTGGCCTGCTTTCATGTGACATCTTCCAGCGGGTTTGGGAGGAACTGACTGTGGCCCGTACCTTAGCTTATCACTAATCGGGACACTGGCAAACAGAAGATTTGTACACTGGCCCCCTGTATAACTCCTTTACCCAGCATCCCTTAGTTGTGTCATAGCCAGCTAAAAAACACATGGGGTGGGGGAACGAGGGACTGTTCAGCCCAAACCTTAGCTCATCACTAGTCCCAGATTGTAAGCAGAAGTATAACCTGATTGTTTCTGAACTCCTGTGTGCCTCAATAGACTTGAAAGAAAAGACTTGACGGTAAGTACATAAATTGTATTTTTTATGAAAAAAGTGAAACCTTTCAGAAAAAGATACTGTTGCCGTATATTGTGATATGTCCAGAATTTATTCATGCAAACATGTTATTACTAAGGCATTACTCTCAGATATGCCAGCTCCAGAATACACTCTTCCACAGGCAATGCAAGAAATATATAGAATAGAAGTGGCTACAAAAAGCCTATATTTAACATGGTCACGGCGCAAGGTCTTCTTTAAAACTTTTCTTTGTCAGAGTTAACGAGGCTGCCGCTTTAACCCTTTTTTTGTCCCTGTAATGTTTTAAGTTCTTTTCCTCTTCCAGGCTATAACTTTTTGCTTAATTAGAGAAAAAGTTTTGCGTCCTCCATATTCCTCCCGAATCTGTCTCTTATTTTGTTCTGTTCTCTGACCCTCCGTCTGTCTCTTTTCCTGTTTTTTTTTTTTTGGTTTGTCCATAATCTCCCGGCTTTCTTACTACGTCCTGTAACTTTCCAGAGCTGTTGTGTACTGGTGTGCAGCGCTTCTCGTACACCCGCACCGGCAGCTTCAGCTCCACCCTCAGCGACTCCCGTCCCAACTCCCCTTTCAGACATCACACGATCCTCCATGTCAAAGGTAAGCGGACCGGTCACGCCAACGCCGGTAGCGGTATTGGCTTCTCCAGGCGGGAAACCAATAAGTTGGCTGTCCAGTGTCTGAGCTCGGAGGCCGCTCTCTTGCTGCACGCTTTACGGTGGCTGCACCGCTTGTCATGACCGCCTTTTCTGTGTGTTTCATTAACGGCATGCTTAAAGGGCCATTCCACCTAAACATGGGATTTTAGTAATGAGTGGCGTCTGATTGGCTGAACTGCCCACTGGCTTCTTATATCTCTTTTGAACTATAATGGCGAGAAATCCTGATTATAGTTCCAGACTTGTTCCCACCCACCTGTGTTCCTGTTCTCTTTGTTACATTGTCTATAACATACAATATAAAGAATCCAGTGGCGAAAGTGGGAACCCCTCATAATAGACACAGCAGGTGGGCGGAGCTGGGAACTCCAAGAGATATATGAAACAGCATGTATCCAGCATCCCCAGAATCTATTAAACGCTGAAATGTCAGTTTTTAGGTGGAACGACCCATTAATGATGATGTGTAAATCACAAATGAATTTAAAGGGCCAGTAATCCTAAAATCCAAATTACCCTCCTGTAAAAAAAGAAACATATGTTGTAAAATTTCCTGTGCAAAATCTAGCATTGTATCTTTATGTGTTTCATTGTTGTTTTTATTAGCTGAAATTGTGCAACTGTGGTGCACCCTCCCTCCTTAAAGGCATAGTCCACTTTTTGAACCATGTTTCATAGTAATGTTATACTCATATTTAGGGTGTAACCTGAAACATGGTCGCATATCTCATACCTTTTTTTTTTTAGTACTCGTCGATACCAATTATCGAAACCTACTGCTGTTTTGTTTACACTTCAGCTATCAGCAATGGTACAAAGCATTAAAAAGTTATTTACAAATTAAATAAATTATTTTTTTTCAATTTTGTGCTTTTTTTAATGTGAAACATGTAAATATATGTTAAATATTAATGTATAAATATCGTTGAACAAAGCAAACAAAAAAAAAACTTTAAATATTAAAAGTTTATCAAATAGAACTGGACAAAAAAAAAAATCAGCAGGAAAATAATGATTAAAGGGAGAAGGAGAATAAGGAGTTAATGAAGGCTGATAAAGTAAATTAAGGATTAATAAGGGGTTAAAACAGGAACATTTAAATAAAAAAATAATATTTTTTTTTTTTTTACTTGTCCGGTTGCTTTAAACTGAATTCATCTGCAGAGGGAAGTTCATCCCTTTGATCCCTAGATGAAGAAACAGATACAAAAAGAAACAATGTTTCCATGGTTGAGCAATGTTGTTGATTTACATTGCAGGGCTGCTTTTTTTTTTTTTTGACAGCTCCAATTGCCGGGACTTCATTTACACTTCAGGAACACCACTGATAGCTGAATGAGTGATTGGTTACAGCGGCCCTGCACCTTAACAACCAATAATTGCGCGATTTTTTTTTTTTAAATATACATTTCAGCTGTCAGTTGGGGAATCCCGTTGACCGCTAAAAGAATGGAGCCTGAAAGCATTGGTTTCAGGTATCGAAGCATTTGCACAAGTACCGATATCAGTATCGGTATCGGTGCAACCCTAGTACTACTACCAAATGCAGCCCATTCAAGTAAAAAAGGCCCCGTCGTGAATAGAAGCTCCCCCTTTGGCTGAAAAAAAAATAAGATTCAGGAGGCCTCCTGAATGCCTACCAGCTACCAGATCCATCACTTTTCAGAGGGGCAGTAGAAAGTGCTGCTTCTGTAAATGAGCCCATAGAGAGCCTGATCACAGTTACAATGCTCTGCAGACCTGAATGCTGAACATTTTTAATTTTATCCATGTATGTGGGTGCATTTATTGAGGGTCCATTTACATTTTAATGCACGTTATGTCACCACATTAACATGTGTTGCATTAAGGCAGCCCAAATCACTGGTGTTCATATGCACTAAAACGTCCCAAAATCAGCCTGGTCATAAAACTTTTGCCACAGTGCACTACAACGCATAATGGTGTGTTGTGGTGCATTGCCATAATGCATTTGGGCACAATTCAAAAAGAATGGCACCTTAATGTGTCAACACAGGAAACATGCGTTGCAGTAGAGCACACGTTGCCGCAATGCATAGATAAAAATTGATCTTCATTTTTTTTTTTTTTAAAGTTGACTATGCCATTAATAGACATGAACATGTATGCTAGGACAGTTCCAGTGTGCACGTTAATGGACGTGGTTATGCCCACCATCAGGTCACTATTAGTTTACAGAATCTGCCTGTAGTGTCCTTTAATGCTGTACAAGTCACTTATGTGGTAGAAATTATATTCTGATAAATTCTCCTAGAAATGATGATGCCATTTAGAATTACTGGTCCTTAATTCATAGAACACATTCATACTTCACATACTGGTGTGGGATGTGAGATCACCTCTCTTTACACAGATATGGTTGTTGGTTTGCACATGTCTGCACCCTGCTCTGTCGCTTACTATGTATTTAAGAATAGAGCCGTTTATCTTTTTTAGTTTGCTGGACGTCTTTCTCCATGCAGTAGATGTTATATAATAAACTTTGCAGTCTAAAGCCTTGGGACACTTTCCATGAATGTCTACCAATATTCTGTGAAAATTAGATTTTGGTTGCTGTTTGGAGTGTGTGCTTTTCTCTTATCCTGAATGATTGCTGTTGCCAGAATACGTATATTTACTGTCATCATATAGTAGTTATAATAATGTAAAATATTTAAATGTAATATATATTCATATTTAAATTATTTTTATTATTTATATACTGTATATATTTATTCTTAATAATTGAATTGATACCTTATTAATAATTATAAATATATTTCCTGTCACTATAATTATGACTGTAATTAATGGTGTGTATATATATATATATATATATATAGATATAGATATAGATAGATAGATAGATAGATAGTATATCTATCTATCTATCTATCTATCTATCTATCTATCTATCTATCTATCTATCTATCTATCTATCGATCATCTATCTATCTATCTATCTATCTATCTATCTATCTATCTATCTATCTATCTATCTATCTATCTATCGATCATCTATCTATCTATCTATCTATCTATCTATCTATCTATCTATCTATCTATCTATCTATCTATCTATCTATCTATCTATCTATCTATCTATCTATCTATCGATCATCTATCTATCTATATAATATCAATATATACACTATATTACCAAAAGTATTAGGACGCCTGCCTTTACACGCACATGAACTTTATTGGCATCCCAGTCTTATGCCCCGTACACACGGTCGGATTTTCTGACGGAAAATGTGTGATAGGACCTTGTTGTCGGAAATTCCGACCGTGTGTAGGCTCCATCACACATTTTCCATCAGAATTTCCGACACACAAAGTTTGAGAGCAGGCTATAAAATTTTCCAACAACAAAATCCGTTGTCGGAATTTCCGATCGTGTGTACACAAATCCGACGCACAAAGTGCCACGCATGCTCAGAATAAATTAGGAGACGAAAGCTATTGGCTACTGTGCCGTTTATAGTCCCGACATACGTGTTTTACGTCACCGCGTTCAGAGCGATCGGATTTTCCGACAACTTTGTGTGACCATGTGTATGCAAGACAAGTTTGAGCCAACATCCGTCGGAAAAAATCCTAGGATTTTGTTGTCGGAATGTCCGATCAATGTCCGACCGTGTGTACGGGGCATTAGACTGTAGGGTTCAATATTGAGTTGGCCCACCCTTTGCAGCTATAACAGCTTCATCTCTTCTGGGAAGGCTGTCCACAAGGTTTAGGAGTGTGTCTATGGGAATGTTTGACCATTCTTCCAGAAGCACATTTGTGAGGTCAGACACTGATGTGGACGAGACGGCCTGGCTCTCAGTCTCCGCTCTAATTCATCCCAAAGGTGTTCTATTGGGTTGAGGTCAAGTTCCTCCACACCAAACTTGCTCATCCATGTCTTTATGGACCTTGTTTAGGGAAGGCCATTTTTTGTTCGAGCTCCACAAAGACATGGTTTGACCAGTTTGGTGTGGAGGAACCACAGAGTGAAGTGACCTACACAGAGCCCTAACCCCTACTGAACATCTTTGGGATGAATTGGACAACTGATTGCAAGCAAGGTGCTCTCATCCAACCTCAGTTCTTGACCTCACAAATGGTTACTAATTACCACAGACACTCTCCAAAATCTTGTAGAAAGCCTTCCCAGGAGAGTGGAGGATGCTATAGCCACAAAGGGGAGGGAAGGAGGGAAGGGGGCAACTGCTTTTTAATGGCCATGGCTTTGGAATGGATGTCCAACAAGCTTATATCGGTGTGATGGCCAACTGTCCACAAACAACTAACCATATAGCACACCTTAATATAAATCAAGGCTAGATTGGTATTTTTGTTGTATATGTCATTTTTATTTGTATCCCTCATTTTTAGCTCTGTAATACTATTCAGCCTATAATGTGGTTATCCTAAACCCGTTTTTCCCTGATATTTTAAAAATCTGGTTAATAATAAAAGTTCTAATTTTACCATTGTCATCATTGTCTGTTAGATAGTTCTGTAATACTGTTGGCCCCACATTGTGGTGGTGAGGGATACTTATAGAATTTTGCAACTCACAAATGGTCAGTTGTGCATTTCAGTAAATGTAGTTTGCTCTGAAATAGTTTTGTGGTTTGGAGTTCACTGCTTTGGAGTGGAATAGAAAGTTGACGAGGTTTGATCATTTTAAAAGAAAAACAAAATGTGGAGAGAGAACATACATTTTCCTACATGTTCCTCACTGTAATCAGTTCAAGGGTATATAAGGGTTCCTGCATATTGTCCATTATTCTTGAACTCGGGGTAAAGACCAATGGTTGTCATCTTGCAAGTGGCAGGACATCACATAAGGTTAAATATACAGTATCTCACAAAAGTGAGTACACCCCTCACATTTTTGTAAATATTTTATTATATCTTTTCATGTGACAACACTGAAGAAATGACACTTTGCTACAATGTAAAGTAGTGAGTGTACAGCTTGTATAACAGTGTAAATTTTCTGTCCCCTCAAAATAACTGAACATACAGCCATTAATGTCTAAACCGCTGGCAAGAAAAGTGAGTACACCCTAAGTGAAAATGTCCAAATTGGGCCCAAAGTGTCAATATTTTGTGTGGCCACCCTTATTTTCCAGCACTGCCTTAACCCTCTTGAACATGAAGCCCACCAGAGTTTCAAAGGTTGCCACTGCAGTCCTCTTCCACTCCTCCATGATGACATCACGGAGCTGCTGGATGTTTGAGACCCTGCGCTCCTCCACCTTCCATTTGAGGATGCCCCACAGATGTTCAATAGGGTTTAGGTTAGGGGATATGCTTGGCCAGTCCATCACCTTTACCCTCAGCTTCTTTAGTAACCCAGTGGTTGTATTGGAGGTGTGTTTGGGGTCGTTATCATGTTAGAATACTGCCCTGCGGCCCAGTCTCCAAAGGGAGGGGATCATGCTTTGCTTCAGTATGTCACAGTACATGTTGGCATTAATGGTTTCCTCAATGAACTGTAGCTCCTCAGTGCCGGCAGCACTCATGTAGCCCCAGACCATGACACTTCCACCACCATGATTGACTGAAGGCAAGACACACTTGTCTTTGTACTCTTCACCTGGTTGCCGCCACACATGCTTGACACCATCTGAATCAAATAAGTTTATCTTGGTCTTATCAGACCACAGGACATGGTTCCAGTAATCCATGTCCTTAGTCTACTTGTCTTCAGCAAACTGTTTGCAGGCTTTCTTGTGCATCATCTTTAAAAGAGGCTTCCTTCTGGGAAGACAGCCATACAGACCAATTTTGATGGTCTAAGCACTGACAGGCTGACCCCCCACCCCTTCAATTCTGCAGCAATGCTGGCAGCACTCATATGTCTATTTCCCAAAGACAACCTCTGGATATGACGCTGAGCACGTGCACCCAACTTCTTTGGCTGACCATGACAAGGCCTGTTCTGAGTGGAATCTGTTCTGTTATACCGCTGTATGGTCTTGGCCACCATGCTGCAGCTCAGTTTCAGGGTCTTGGCAATCTTCTTAAAGGCCATCTTTATGTAGAGCAACAATTCTTTTTTTCAGATCCTCATAGAGTTCTTTGCCATGAGGTGCCATGTTGCACTTCCAGTGACAAGTATGAGAAAGTGAGAGTGATAACACCCAATTTAACACACCTGCTCCCCATTCACACCTGAGACCTTTTAACACTAACGAGTCACATGACACCAGTGAGGGAAAATGTCTAATTGGGCCCAATTTGGCCATTTCACTTAGGGGTGTACTCACTTTTGTTGCCAGCGGTTTAGACATTAATGGCTGTGTGTTGAGTTATTTTGAGGGGATAGCATATTTACACTGTTATACAAGCTGTACACTCTTACATTGTAGCAAAGTGTCATTTCTTCAGTGTTGTCACATGAAAAGATATAAAAAACTATTTACAAAAATGTGAGGGGTGTACTCACTTTTGTGAGATACTGTATGTAATGCCAGAGAGGATTGCCAGAGCCCGCAGACATACTCGAGGAAATGATGGTGAGAGATTAGGGTCATGCTACGGGTAAGCTTGGAGACTCATGCCCTGTACACACGACCGTCGGAAAAACCTTGGATGGTTTTTCCGACTAAATTCCGCTCAAGCTTGCCTTGCATACACACGGTCACACAAGTTCTCTGAACTTTCGACCGTCAAGAACGCGGTGACGTACAACACCACGACGAGCCGAGAAAATGAAGTTCAATGCTTCCCAGCATGCGTCGAATTGTTTCTGAGCATGGGTAGGAATTTTGCGTGTCGGAATTGCTACAGACGATCAGAAGTTCCGATAGGAACTTTTTCCTTCGGAAAAATAGAGAACCTGCACTCAATCTTTTGCTGGCGGAAATTCCGCCAGCAAAAGTCAGATGGAGCATACACACGGTTGTAATTTCCAACCAAAAGCTCACATCGGACTTTTGCTGGCGGAATTTCCGATCGTGTGTACGGGGCATAAGAATTTGCTCTAGAAGATAGTGAGTGAATGGGGACATGTTACATGAGCCTAGTAAAGATCACTGCTATCGCTATTGCATTTGCAAAATAAATGCTTCATATCCTAGTAAAGAGGAATGTCACTGCTGTTTTTAAAACGGCCGGGCTTCTTATCCCATCTTGGATGTGGAAGCCGGCTGTGACTTCCTGAAGACTTACAGCCAGCTCCCCAGTGGGCACACGTGAGGGACCAGGCCAAGCTTACGTAATTCTTGCCTACCAGAAACATACCCAAATCCACTACCATGCTTAAGACTTGCCTCTCCTGTATGTGGACAACCTGGGTGCCGGCCACTGTAGTCTGTCTCCACTCCCCATCAAAAATACAAAAGAATGTATCAGCCACACTCCACTCTTAACTCCTCTTGCCATATTTATTAGTTATCAACAAAATGACTGCATACAGCAATGTTTCCACCTGGAAACCAACCGTCCTTGACACGTTTCACCACTTCTGGCCTGCTCACAAGGATAAGGGATATCTTTGTGAGCAAGCCAGGCGTGGTGAAACGCATCAAGAAAGGTTGGTTCCCAAGTGGAGACATTGGTGCATGTAGTAATTTTGTTCATAATTATTAAATACGCCAAGAGGAGCTAAGAAAGGAGTGTGGCTGATACATTTTTTCATAATTCGTGGCTAGGCAAAAATTGCAGAAGTGGGAGCAAATACCTGTCACAAAAAAGTAGCCCCTCCCAGGAAAAAAAAAATACACCAAAATTGTTAGAGTGGGGAGGAGGCCTTTCACTTTTGTAGGTCTGCATTAAAGACTGTTGGGGTCTAAGAGTCACACACCAACACCGTAGGGCCACAGGTTGGGCATCAGAGGAATAGACAATTAAAAAAAAACCAAAGGCCCATTTACACTATTGTGTTGTGGTAACGTGTGGTAAAACACACATTTTTCTGTGCCTTACTGCAACAGACAGTAAATCATGGGTTTGCTGCGGTACACGGGGTTGACAACAAAAATGCAGGCGCGGTTTTCGTGGATTAAGAAGCATTGACAGTAGGTTTAGAATCAATAGCCTTAACGCAACACATTCACATGTGATAAAAGGGCCCTTAGTGAATAGGCCCTCAAATTTAAAGTGGAAACTGTGAGAGCCAGCTTTCCAGCAATGATGTGTATGTAATGGCTCGGCTATGTCCTAATCTGATTTGGTAGAAAGGTTGCACTGCATAGGTCAGAACTTAGAGCAGATGTTCAATGACATGTTGGAATCTTTTAGGGACTTGTATTAAAACGTATTGAAAGCCAAAACTTTTTTATTTTAGATTTGAATACAGTGGCAAGGCATCAGAACCCCTGTCAGGTTTTTGTTGCTTGAAAATTCTTCAGGTAGTGAGAAGAGCTGGATTGCTCGATGAGTATCTAAAGGCTCAAACGTTTTTTTGTGTTGGAGTCAACTAGAAGCTTTATTTGGGCATCTGTAAATGGACCCTAGAAAAGCATTAATATACGATAAGGAATAGATGTGAACTCCACGTATAAAAGTCTAGAATGGTGAAGGAAAACCAATGCTTTTTGGAGTTATGAAAGATCAACGCATTTCAGAGGTTATGAAAGACCCTTTCTTTAAGACCAAAAAAGGATACAAAGTCTGAAATCTGGACCAGACATTAGTATCAAAGGCATGGGTTAGTTATTGCTGATATGTCAGTTGGAAGCCTTGTGTCTTGCTTGAACCCTTCCCAGTGCCCTTTATGTGGGTGTTAACGCTGGAAGCAGAGACGGCATCCCCATCAAATGATCACTGTGATTGGATCTCAGAGCAGTCACATGATCAGGATTCCCATCCGGCTGGTTTCTGATCACAAACAGAGATCAGAAGCTGTCGGGGAGCTGGGAGCACATTCTCAGAACACAACCTTGGACCCACATGGAGGTATATGTACGATGACGGAGCATTAAAGGAGAAGTATAGCCAAAGCTAGGTTGGCTGTACTTCTCCTATGGATCACAGGAGTGAAATTCATTTTGCACTCCTGTGACCCGTTTTCAGCAGAGAGCGGGCTGAAGTCCACTCTCTGTTCATGTCACAGAAATCAGTCCCGGCACCACGTCATCCCGACAATGGGAGTCTGGATCTGCTAGGTGCCTGCGAGCTACTGAGAGCCTGAGCTGGCTGCCCCCCACCCCTCCACAGCTCTCTGCTCGGGAAACTGTCAGAACCGAGCAGTGTTCGATCGCTCCATTCTCAGTGTAGAAGCGCTAGGGGACAGATGCAGCATCCACCTAGGTAAGTATAATTGGGGGGGGATCCTTTACTTCTCTTTTAAGTCCAATCTGCCCTGCTCCTGCATATACACTGTATAACCAAAAGTATTGGGACACCTGCCTTTACTCACATGATTTTTAATGGCATCCCAGTCTTAGTCCATAGTGTTCAATATTGTGTTGGCCCACCCTTTGCAGCTATAACAGCTTCAGCTCTTATGGGAAGGCTGTCCACAATGTTTAGGAGTGTGTCTATGGGAATTTTTGATCACTCTTCCAGAAGCACATTTCTGAGGTCAGACATGTGGATGGGAAGGCCTGACGTGCAGGCTCCGCTCTAATTCATGCCAAAGGTGTTCTATCGGGTTGATGTCAGGACTCTGTGCAGGCCAGTCAAGTTCCTCCACCCCAGACTCCTCATACAAGTCTTTATGGACCTTGCTATGTGCAATGGTGTCCAGTCATGTTGGAACAGGAAGGGCCCATCCTCAAACTGTTCCAACATGAAAAGTTGGGAGCATGAAATTGTACAAACTGTCTTGGTATGCTGAGGCCTTAAGAGTTCCCTTCACTGGAACTCAGGGACCGAGCCCAACCCCTGAAAAACAACCCCACAGGTCCATAAAGACATGGATGAGCGAGTGTGGAGGAACATGTCTGGCCTGCACAGAGTCCTGACCTCAATCCGATAGAACACCTTTGGGATAATTTTAGAGCAGAGACTGCGAGTCAGGCCTTCTCGTCCAACATCAGTGCCTGACCTCACAAATGGTCAAACATTCCCATAGACACACTCCTAAACCTTGTGGACAGCCTTCCCAGAAGAGTTGAAGCTGTTATAGCTGCAAAGTGTGGGCCAACTCAATATTAAACCCTATGGACTAAGACTGGGATGTCAGTAAAGTTCATGTGTGTGTAAAGGCAGGTGTCCCAATACTTCTGGTAATATATCGTATGTGTTATGGTGGTGAGAAAAAGCTTTTCTATAAACTAAAGTGAGACACGTCTCCCTATTGAAAAAATAGGAATAAAATACAATTTTTTTTATACTCTTTTCTTATCCAGATTTAAGACTTTTTCAGTCCTGAAGAAAGAGGACTTTCATAACTTCAGAAATTTTCCTTGGCTATTTAAAAAAAAAAAAACCATTATGGACTTTTCCACTTAAAGTGACGCTTCAATTTTATTCCTGTATTTAGGTTTTTGTTGTGGTCGGTGTCCTGCTGGGGAGACTTGCCCTCTCTGTTTGTCCTATTCATTATTGGCACCAGGACTAAAAAGTGAAGGAATATCCAAAATTGAGTTGTCACCAAAACCAGAATAGATGGGTGATCTTCCAAGAAGGACACTTGCTCTGATGACAGCTGTCTAGCGGGAATTCTCTCAATTTTGACCTCTATGATTAGGCCCTGTGGGCGGGGTGAAATGCATTGGGGGCGTGGCCTGGGTGGAGTTGGGCTGAAGTTGCCCTGCTGATTCCCCTTTGGGCAGGGGCGGACTGATAACTCATGGGGCCCCCGGGCAATAGGAGATTATGGGCCCCCAGGCAATCAGACTATACACACACATAGTATACAATCACACAGTATACACATACATGTATACACAGACAGATGTAAAAAAAACAGATTTATACATACTGTCCCTGGTTTTACTGAGGCTGGAAACCCTGATGGGGCCCCCTAGTGGCCCAGGTCCCTCGGGCAGTGCCCGAGTGGCTCAATGGTCAGTCCGTCCCTGCCTTTGGGGCTGGTTTGGTGTGCGGCAGTGTTTCTCCCTTATATACAGTATACTCAATTTTGAGCGATTTCATCTCACTTCTTTTTCTATAAGACAGGAAGTGAAGAAAGATCTCCCCAATGGGACAGAGATGAAAGCAAACCTGACAGAGTTACAATGTAGAACCATTCCCTGTCCCAGATACATTGAAAAAAACTCTTTTAGATATAGTGTCATTTTCTCATTGTGTTTTGTGCTTGTTTTAAAGGCAAGTAAAATAGGATTTACTTTTTATTTTGTTTCTTGAAACTGATTGATCCATGTATGGAGTCACTTTAGTAATCCACCCTTGATATGTCCAACCTGGCAGGAAAGTTCTGTAGTGGGAATGACTGTGTGATATACATTAATCACCCAATAACACAATCAAATCAGTTTTCCACCCCGCCCAGGACGCCACGACGGCGCTGAATGGGTCGCTTGTCTCTCCTTCATATTTGCTATGGAGTCACTTGTGTTTCTTGTTTGATTTCTGTATCGTTTTCTTGCGATTTAATTTCAATCTCCAGCTTATGTTCTGCTCTCTCTTTTTTTATTTCTTTTCATTTTTTTTTTTTTTTTGTGTTTTGTTTTTTTTTTTTTTCATTGGAGGCACTGAGCCCAACAGCGGCAGGAATTCCCCTCTCCCCTATCGGCCAGACAGCCGCCCACTAACGCCTACATATTCTCAGGCCCCCAAACATTTCCATTTTCCAGGTAGGAGGCTGTGCTGTGTCTGTCTGCGTCCTGTCCGGGTGTAGAGTGTAGGACAATCCGTCTGTTTCTGTGTTGCCATTGTCTTGTTTGCTGGGGAGCCATGCTGTGTGTCTGGGGTTCCGCTGTAGTGCAAACACAATTGTTGTAAGTTGTAGAATGGACTCCTTATGGATGATTCAAGGTAAGGGGGGCACAGGCGGTGGCTAGTTGGTTGGAGATCCTTTAGTTATTCTAACCTGTAAAGCCAACATTGACAGGACATACCCACTTACAGATGGTGTACGTAGCTTTAAAGAATAACTCCACCTTGAACTGGAAATTTAATTTGCAGTATTATGTGCTGATGGGTACAGGAAAATGTCTCCGCCCTCAGTGCTTTCAGTGCCAAGGTCCATCACTGTCCTTTGTCCTACGCCCAAACATGCATTAGTCTGTCTCTGTATTTTCCTGTCTAAAATAATAGGAAAATTATTGAAAACAGAGCTCCAGCCAAAAATAACATATAAAAGTGAATAGCCCATTAAAAACGAAAAAGAAAAGCTTTTGTTGTGATATTCAATTTCAGTCCAGAAGCTCTCCCCTCCAGCACTTCTTTACTGACACAAGATGTCCTCAGTCTGATGGGGAGACTGAGGAAATGCTTTCTCCTGCCTGCAGCAGACTGATGACATCATCTCAGCCTAGGCAAAGTTGCTAACTGGAGTTTAAGGACAGCTTTTTGTGGAAGGAAAAAGAAAATGATATACAGAACAGTGCTGTGAAAAAGTAATTGCGCTTCCTCGTTTTTTATTTTTTTTTGCAGATTTGTCACACTTAAATGATTCAGATCATCAAACAAATTTTTATATTACACAAAGATAACCCGAGTAAATACATAATGCAGTTTTTACATGATTTCATTTAAGGGAAAAAAGCTGCCCAAACCTGCCTGGCCCGTGAAATTCAGCCACATTGGAGGGTTTTACAGCATGAACAGCCTGTTTAAGGTCATGATACAGAATCTCAATCAGGTTTATGTCCGGACTTTGACTAGACCACTCCAAAACCTTAATTTTGATTTTTTTTGAGCCATTCAGAGGTGGACTTGCTGGTGTGTTTTGGATCATTGTCCTGCTGCATAACCCAAGTGTACTTGAGGTGAGGAAGGGATGGCCAGGCATTCTCCATTAGGATTTTCTGGTAGAGCTCAGAATTCATGGTTCCATCAATTATGGTAAGTCGTCCAGGTCCTGAAGCTGCAAAGCAGCCCCAGACCATCACACTACCACCACCATGTCTGACTGTTGGTATGATGTTCTTGTTATGAAATGCTGTATTAGTTTTATGCCAGATGTAACGGGACGCACACCTTCCAAAAAGCTAAACTTTAGTCTCATGAGTCCACAGAATATTTGCCCAAAAGTCTTGGGGATAATCAAGATGTTTTTTGTCAACTGTGAGATGAGCCTTTGTGTTCTTTTTGATTAGCAGTGGCTTTGGTCTTGGAACTCTCCCATGGATGCCATTTTTGCCCAGTCTCTTTCTTATTGTTGAATCATAAACACTGATCTTACCCGAGGCAAGTGAGGCCTGCAGTTCTTTAGATATTGTTCTGGGTTCTTTTATGAACTCTTGGATAAGTCGTCGTCGTGCTCTTGGAGTAATTTCGGTAGGCTGACCACTCCTGGGAAGGTTCACCACTGTTTCAAGTTTTCTCTGTTTGTGGATAATGGTTCTTACCGTGGTTCACTGGAGTTCCAAAGCCTTAGAAATGGCTTTGTAACCCTTTCTAGACTGATACATGTCAATGATTTTGTTTCTCATTTGTTCTTGAATTTCTTTAGATCGCGGCATGATGTGCGGCTTTTTTAGATCTTTTAGCCTGCTTCACTTTGTCAGACAGCTTCTATTTAAGTGACTTCTTGATTCAACAGGCCTGGCAGTAATCAGGCCTAGGTGTGGCAAGTGAAATTTAACTCAGCTTTCCAAAAATGTGGTTAATCACAGTTCATTCACGATTTAGCAGGGGGAGGGGGCAATTACTTTTTCACATAGAGCCAGGAAGGTTTGGACAGCTTTTTTATCTTTATAAATTAAATCATCATTTAAAAATGTACTCGGGTTATCTTTATGTAATAACAATTGTTTGATGATCTGAATCATATAAGTGTGACAAATATGCATTGATTTTATATATATATATATATATATATATATATATATATATATATATATATATATACCGTATATACTCGAGTATAAGTCGAATTTTTCAGCACTTTTTTTGTGCTGAAAGTGCCCCCCTCGACTTATACTGGAGTCAAGCACTTTTCTGCAGCAAAAAATTGTATTTTCCGAACCAACTTTGGGGCCCCGTATCTCAGGGCCACTTGGGGCTAGAAACCCCAAATTTGGTATGCAAACCCAATGGACCTGGTACCATAACATATCCAAAGGTGAAGTTCCTAGCACTAAGTGGCCCCGAGATACGGGGCCCCAAAATCGGTTCGGAAAATGTCATTCTCTGCTGCAGAAAAGTGCTTGACATTTTCTGAACCGAATTTGGGGCCCGATATCTCAGGGCCACTTGGTGCTAGGAACCCCAAATTTGATGTGCAAACCCAGTGGAACTGGTACCATAACATATCCAAAGCTGGGGTTCCTAGCACCAAGTGGCCCTGAGATACGGGGCCCCAAAACTGGTTTGGAAAATGTCATTCTCTGCTGCAGAAAAGTGCTTGACATTTTCTGAACTGATTTTTGGGGCCCTGTATCTCGGGGCCACTTGGTGCTAGAAACCCCAGCTTTGGAAATTTTATGGTACTATTCCACTGGGTTTGCACACCAAATTTGGGGTTCTTAGCACTAAGTGGCCCCGAGATACGGGGCCCCAAATTTGGTCAACTGTGTCCATCTGCAGCAATGTCATTTCGGGACCCTTTGGGTTCAGAGACCCCAAATTTTGGCTGCAGCTAGGGGGCATCTAGGAACCCTTAACTACCGAGTTTGAAGTTCAGGGGACCTATGGCTGCAAATGGGCACAGTGATGCTGCAAATGGGCATTGTTGACCCTCTTTTCCACTTAAAGTAGCTGTGCATTTCTCACCCTCGTCTTATACTCGGGTCAATAAGTTTTTCCCATTTTTTTTTGTGGTAAATTAGGGCCTCGACTTATACTCGGAACGACTTATACTCGAGTATATACGGTATATAAAATACACACTATATTACCAAAAGTATTGGGACCCGGCCTTTACACACACATGAACTTTAATGGCATCCCAGTCTTAGTCTGTAGGGTTCAATATTGAGTTGGCCCACCCTTTGCAGCTATAACAGCTTCAACTCTTCTGGGAACACTGTCCACAAGGTTTAGGAGTGTCTATGGTAAGGTTTGATGATTCTTCCAGAAGCACATTTCTGAGGTCAGGCACTGATGTTGGACGAGAAGGCCTGGCTCGCAGTCTCCACTCTAATTCATCCCAAAGGTGTTCTATCAGGTTGAGGTCAGGACTCTGTGCAGGCCAGTCAAGTTCCTCCAACCCAAACTCACCCATCCATGTCTTTATGGACCTTGCTTCATGTACTGGTGCGCAGTCATGTTGGAACAGGAAGGGGCACATGAATGTGAGGGGAGACTGCGAGCCAGGCCTTCTCGTCCAACATTAGTGCCTGACCTCACAAATGCGCTTCTGGAAGAATGGTCAAACATTCCCATAGACACACTCCTAAACCTTGTGGACAGCCTTTCCAGAAGAGTTGAAGCTGTTATAGCTGCAAAGGGTGGGCCAACTCAGCATTGAACCCTGCAGACTATGACTGGGATGCCATATGCATTGATTGCCTCATTTACATCAAGTTATTCTAACAAGAATCAGCGAAAAGAATATATTCTCCCTCAAATAGGCAGAGACAGTGTTGTGTGTTCAGAGAGCCATAGAAATGGGTGCAGCAGAGAAGACGTTTGTGGATTGCAGAGCCGTAGAGTTGAATAGCTCCGTCCTGTTGTTAATGCATAAAAAGTGATGGGCAGTGCGACTTACTGTATGCCCACCCATCACATGGCACTATTCTCTATGAACTAAACTGGGTTTTGGTGGTGTTTCATTTCAAATGCGTGGTCAGCAGGGAATTTGCCACAAGGAAATGTCAGTTTATGGGGCCATCAGTAATCCATGCTGCTCCTTAACACCCTCTAGTCCTTGGTCCCCTGGCTGTTGACATCCCTGCTCGACAAACAAGGGTCACAAGAATAATTAGGCAGCAAACGGATGATGTCACCAGCAATTAGTCCAGTAGTACAAAGTCTGACACCCCTCTTGTCACCCTCCAACGTGTTTCGTCCAAAGAAAGGGCTTAATCATTCAAATCTCCACAATTAAGCGGAATGTTATCGGTGTGTGGTCCATTTATTCTTAACAAAATGTCAGTGTTTTATCGATGGCACTTTTGGCATGATAGAATTGAGTTTTGATATAAATCCTTTTCTTCTTTTTAATGTTAATAGCAGTTATATTAAAGAATATCTGTAGGTGTAGTCTTGGGTTTAGAGATTAGGTTGGGGTTAATATCTATTTCTGAGGGTCACAGTTAGAGTCAGGATAAAGCTGGACATACATGTGGCAACAGGAGTGCATGCATAGGAGGCACTAGATCTCCTAATGTCTGGAATTGTAAGTGATCATCTTATTCTTGAGGCTGAGTCACTTGATGAGGCTCCTATTATTATTTTTAATTATACAGCATTTATATAGTGTCAACAGTTTGCACAGTGCTTTACAAAATAATGGGGACTGTACAGTTCAACACAGTTCAGTAGGGTTACAATCTGAAAGGGAGGTAGAAGTGATACAAAAGTTATTAGCTGTGGGGGGGATGAGTTGCTAGAGATAGTAAAAGCTCAGTTGTTAGGTAGTTAGGTGGAGATGGAATTGGCTTCCCTGAAGAGATGACATTTTATGGATCACATAAAGGCGATCAGAGTAGGGTAGGGAGGTCCAGAGGTTTGGAGAGGCTCTGGAGAAGTCCTGGTTGCGAGAATGTGAGGAGGGGGGACAAAGGATCTAGAGAGCAGGGGGGTCTTCAAAGGAGAAAAGAGAAGGGCTTAGGTGAAATTTTAAGATAAAGTTGGGGATGTAGCTTGGGGACAAAGTTTTAGATGGCTTTGTATGTTGTGGTATTTTGAATTTTATTTGTTGGGTGAGAGTAAGCCAATGATGGGATTGGCAGAGAGGGGTGGTGAGCGTTGAGCAATTGATAAGGTGGATGAGTCTGGCAGCAGCATTCATGATAGACTGAAGGTGGGATAGCCTTTGTAGAAATTGCCCACCGAGGAGGGAGTTGCAGGAGTCAAGGGAAGAGAGCAAGGGACTGAATTAGAAGTTTGGTGGTGTCATTAAATAAAAAGGAGCGTGTTTTGGAAATGTCACAGAGGTGAAGTCAGCAAGGTTTGGACTGTGATTAGATGTACAACCTGAAGCAAAGGTCTAAGTCCAGAATTTTAGGTTTAGGGAGGGGACATTAGATAAAATCACCCCCAAACAGATGAGGGGGACTTGAGAAAGAAAGGGTGCTTTATCATTGGTTGAGTCCAAAAGAATAATTTAGTAAATGACCAATGCGTTTTTGGGGGTTCACATACTCCACACCTCCCCTTAAGTATAATATGACTCCGCAATGTCTGGACTCAAAGTGGCTTTGAAAAATGTATAGACCTCACATACCGATGACAACCGTCACTCAATTTCAACCCCATTCAATCCATTTGGAATTGCTAATACTATTGCAAACAGGGGTGTATTTACCACGAGGCAAACAAAGCGTTTGCCTAGGGCGGCATTTTTCAGGGGGGGGGGGGGGGGGGCGTCTGTATTAGGATCAGCTTTACTTGGCTGTTCGTAACAGTAAAGAAATGACATGACAATACGTCTGGTTTACTCGGAAACCATTGGCGCCAGTTTTGAAAACTCTAAAACATTCAAAAACACAGATCTTGGGGTTCTGAATGCTTTTAAGGGCAGAGGAGGGATTTGGGGTCTTATAGACGTCAGATCTCTCCATAAAGGGTACCTGTCTCTGCCTGTTGCTGTCACAAGGATGTTTACTTTCCTTGTGACAGCAATAAAAGTGATTAAAAAAAAAATGAAAGCAACAGTGTAAAAAATAAAATAAAATAAATGAATAATTTTTAAAAAGTGCTCCCGTCCTTCCATGCGCGCATGCAAAGGCGAGCACACGTCAGTCCCGCATGCACCCAAACAGCGATCGTCCCACACATGTGAACTATCACCACGATCGTCAGATCATGGGCAGTAATTCTAGCACCAGACCTTTTTCTGTAAATCTAAAGTGGTAACCTGTAAAGGCTTTTAAAGCGTTGCCTATGGATAGCAAAATTTACGTTGTTTGTCTCGCTGTTCCACAGGCATGCGCAATTTTAAAGTGTCTGGGGTGGGACAAATTTAGATGGGGGGGCGCTTTTAGTCCTGCCTAGGGCAGCACAATACCAATATACACCACTAATGTATTTACTGGAAATTAAGAAATTTGCCACCCACAATTTTCATTGACTACCAGAACTTGGTCGATTGCGCAGTCAAGCTGTTAATTTACAGCTATATAGGCTAAGTTCACTTATCCTAATTGCCCCTTTACCCCGTCCTAACCTAAACCACCCTCCCCCTTCTCAGATGCATACTTACCTTCGATCTGATGGTCGTAGCCTCTGGTGTGTATGCATCTGTGTAGGAAGGGGTTGGTTAAGTCGGGGTAAATGGAGGAAAGGGGTAATTGTGTCCTTTGTTTTCAAGTTCACTTATCCTTTAATACAGTTTATTCAAAGGTTGGATTGCAATGAAATTAAAAACAGGAGAAAACGACGGCAATTTTGTGAAATGGAGTCATATTTTTCTGCCATGTTCAGTCGGGCAATTCCAAGCCATGTGGTCATGTAAAACCACTACTACTTTATCAAATTGCCACATGTATGACCAGCGTAATGGTATCACATGGTGTCACACTGCATCGTTACATCAATAGTATTACCTTGTATAGTAAGTTACATAGTTGGCTACATAGTACATTACATTGCACTTTACATACTGTAGTTAGCTTTCTATATTTTCGAATGCAACAGTTTTATTTTTTATGGTTTAACAAATCATTTTTCCTGTGTAAAATTTCTGGGTTAATATACACCCGATAGTACCACTCCAATTAAAGCGGTATTAAACCCAAAAGCAAAGATTTACTACATTGCAACTTACCATTCCCAAAAGGCGATGGCTGCATTCATTTTATTTTTTAGGCTTTCCTTCTTCTATTTTCATCTGGTGATCCAGCCAGTAAGTCTATTGTTTTTCAAAAGAACAAGCTCTCCTGCAGAATGTATCAGACAGAGATGAGACAAATCATTTACCACTGACAAGGGTGCTTACAAGAGTCAGCTTTTATTTATTTATGTAAAACCTTTATCCCAACAGGAAAAAACGGTTTGTTTTAACTGCTTTTAAAGTTCTAGCTGGAGGTTGGTTTCAATTTGTTAGTGTATTTAAATCTGCTAGTACATCTAATGCCGCGTACACACGAGCAGACTTTACGGCAGACTTTGCCCGGCGGACGGGATTTGGTCGGACAATTCGATCGTGTGTGGGCTCCAGCGGACTTTGTTTTCTCAAAAGTTGGACGGACTTAGATTTGAAACATGTTTTAAATGAATCCGTCAAAATCGAGTCCGGTTGAAAAGTCCGCCGTCTGTATGCTAGTTCGACGGACAAAAAGCCACGCTAGGGCAGCTATTGGCTACTGGCTATGAACTTCCTTGTTTTAGTTCAGTCGTACGTCATCAGTACGAATTCAACGGACTTTGGTGGATTGTGTGTAGGCAAGTCCGTTCATTCAGAAAGTCCGTCGAAAAGTCCGCCGGGCAAAGTCTGCTGTAAAGTCCGCTCGTGTGTACGCGGCATAACACTCGTCGTTTAGTGACCCATATGGATGGCTGGTGGGGTTTCCATCTATGGTTGTGACTTTCATCAATTCCATTCACATTATCCTGACCTAGAGGGTTTAAATTGAGCTATCCTCCCGTGTAAGGAAAACTATCAATCCTCTTGAAACGCTGTTGGTATATTTACCGTGAGCTATCTCCCCATCAGCCTTCCGCTCCATCTGCTTTTTCGGGTTAATATATAATGAACACCAAGTGGGTCCTGAAGAAGCTCAGCTTGGATGAAACGCGTCGATCCCACCATCGCCTTTGGATCTGTTAGTTGTATAACAAATTTGGCAGGATTTTTTCACATGTTTTTAGACTGTACACCCTGATTTTAACCTGTGTATAATAAATGTTTTTAAGCACATTGCTTTTTTGTGTACTATTTTGCTAGGCACGCTAAAAATCCCCCATATGCCTGTGTCTCCCCTAGTGGGGAGTTCAGGGATACCCTGTTATTTACATCTAACACTCCTCCATCCCCCCAGACTGACAATGCTGCTGTCCACAGGTGCCCTTTTTCCAGAGTGGGGGTGTTGTCATACAGGAGGTGTGTTACTGACCAGAACACCAGGTGAACACAGAGGGAAAAAAGTCTAAAATAAAAGAAAATGAATGCAGCCACCACATCTAATGATCAGTAAGCTGCAGTATATCACATTTTTGTTTTTGGGTTTAATGCCGCTTTAACAAACTGCTACTACAGCATTGGGGGTTCAGCTCATTTTTTTCATAGCTGTACCTCAGATTTTGTTTTACATCTACATTTTGCATTGTGCGCATCTGGAAAAGGGTACCCAAAAATCCGCAGCCCTAAAAAGTCCAAGGCTGGCCATACATTAAAGATTTACTTGTAAAAATTTCCTTTAGATTTACCAAAACCATATAATAAGAGGTCAGACCTAAACACTTTTCATTTGTATGCAATCAGGCAGGCTCCTTGCACTACATAGCTGAATGTGACTCTAAATAAGAAAATTGTATAATGTATGGCCAGCTTAGGGGTTGATTTACTAAAACTGGAGAGTGCAAAATCTGGTGCAGTTCTGCATAGAAACCAATCAGCTTCCATTTCAGTGGCGGCCCATCCATTAGGGGCGCACGGGCGACACCCCCCCCCCATCCATGCGTCCCGCCCCCTAATCTACATGCAGGGCGCCGGACACATGGATTCGGATGGGGGGGGGGTATTTTTTCAAGCCTTTTAGAGCCGAAAGCTCTAATAGGCTTGAAAAAAGGGTGAACCCACCCAGTTGTGTGACAATAGCAAATGAATATCCTCCTCCCTGCCAAACTGGAAGCGGGTTCTGAGACCCATCACCAGATTGGCTGAAAGGACAGGTGATCCTATTGGACGCTGTGATGCAGAGGAGGAGACATGATAGAAGCCGCCCGCCCCCTGTAGAAGTGCTGCCCGCCCGCAACCTAGATGGGGGGGGTGGCAAATAAAAAAACACCAGCCGCCACTGTTCCAGTTTATTGTCAAAGCTTAATTGAACAAGCTGAAGTTAGAAGCTGATTGGCTACCATTCAAAGCTGCACCCGATTTTGCACTCTCCAGTTTTAATAAATCAACCCCTAGGTGTTTATAGAACTTATAAAAAGCTGTAATATTAGTACATCAGTTGACATAAAAATAAATAAACTGAGAGAAAAATGGTTTTATCTTTATCATGAGTCCTTTGAAATGCTTCATCCACCCAGCTGGATGGTATTCTGCCTGCAGCTCCAGTTGTCTCTTGAAATAGTTGCAAGTTAACACTTAACAAATGTTTCTCAATAAAGAAACATATACATTTCTGTTCCGTTCTTCCATGCTTCGTGTCTCCACCGCTGTGTCTCCATCTGTCTTGTGTCTTTTTTGACAATAATATATGACATTGTCTCTTCTGTTTTTTTTTTTTTTTTGGCATCTGTTTGTTTTATGTGTAGTGTGGCAAAACGACTTTTCTCATTATTACCCTGACTTTCAAAGCCGGCGTTGTTGCATTTTCTCTGTGACCCTGTCGTCTCTTGGAGTTTCCGATGCTGGCTAACGAATTCTTTCTTTCTTTCCGCAGACCAAGGCGTGAACATGTACCGGAAGCCCCCCATCTACAAACAGCAAGGTAAAGTTTTCCCTGGATTGCAGATAGTCATCTCTGCCTGTTTTGCTTTACATTCGTGGCCTGGCCTGTGCATGTCCATCTTCTCAGTGGTCCCACCGACACTGCGTGGCTTAGTGCAACCAATATTCTGCTTCCTAAAAATGAATGTTGTTTATTTAATTAAATGTAGATCCTCAATACTTCATTCTGCGTCACATCACCCCAAACTCCCACTTGTCATGGAGATGCAGTAAAAAAAAGTATAATAATGTATAAACATGTATAATATTTTTTTTTTTATAAAGGTAAAATGTCTATATCCAAATATACCCAAATTTGGGTGTGAGGCTGCAGATTTCCTGCTGTTGGCACTCGGTGGGTAACATTTAACCCAAAATATCCCCAAATCGTTGCAGTGGTAGAACCAAATTAACCAGAACAACCAGTCATTTCATTGTGACTGGAGCTAGTTTCAGTTGCTGATTGGAGGCTGGTAGGAAATCCCTACTAATCGATGATTGTTGGGTCTCTTAAGCCTACGTTGGCCATACATTATACAATGTTCCTCTACAATTTTGCTTTAGATTTACCAAAACCATATAATATGAGGTCAAAACTGAACACTTTCAGCTTGTATGCAATCAGGTAGGCTCCTGCACTACACAGTTGAAGGTAAATCTAAAGGAAATTGAATAAGAAAATTGTATAATGTATGGCCAGCCCAAGAAAGAGTTTGGTTTAGCAAGAAATTCCACCATGCGCTTTCTGATTTCTCGCTGGATGCGTACAGACTGATCAATGACCCTATAGCTCCAATTATCTGTAAACGTATGAATCTCTACCATCCCATCTCATATCTCTGTAACATTGTCTTGTTTTATTTTGTTTTATGGTGTGTTGTGTGTGTCACCCTCCTAACATGATATGTGCCCTGCGGCCTCATCGTATTTTCTCAGTAAGTACTTAGCTTCCTCAATCCCACAAAGCGCTTCTGGGCACTTGGCTTAGTCTGTTCTTCTCATTTCCTGCACCCCCACTCTGTAACACCTCTATAAAATCCAGGATACCTTAGCATGTCCTTGTGAATCCTCGTCTCTCCATTCTTACATTTTATCATAAAAAAAAATCAGCGAAGAGAAAGAGATGGATGGAGAGTAGAAGGATCACACAGAAAATGAAATAGAAAAGAAATGAGTTCTCTGCACGCACTAGGCCTGTAAATACAAAAAATAGCAAATAAAACTTCTGTGTATGCATCCAATACACTTTTTTATATAGTGTACAAAGCGCCTAGGTCTCTCCATCACTCTTCTCTGAGACGGGGCTTCAGGGTCCTGTATTGTGTGTAAAATCACAAATCACCACCAGAGAGCACCAGAGCCACATAAAGATTCATGTGCACACTACAACTAAAAATGTTTATTTGTCCAACATTCAGATTTCCAGTTCGTTCCACTTCATTTCTTCCTTGCTGCTTCTTCCCCTTACAACTTTCTTTGTCTTATGTTCCCTTTCCTTTCTTTCCCTTCATTCATTGCAACTTCTTTTGTTTCTCTTCCTTTCCCTTACATTGATTTTCCTCCTCCCTGCCTTGCAATCCTTTCCCTTCAGCCCCCTTTCTTTTTCTTCTTCCAAACTTTCCTTTGCTTCTCTTTTTGTTCTGTTCCTTCCAACTTTCTTTTCTTGTTTTCTTCCTTTTATTTCCCTTTCCTTTTTTTCTTTTTCCTTTTCTCTTCTTTTTCTTTCTTTTCACTTTTCCTTTTTTTTAATTTCCCTTTTTTTCCTTTGATTTTTTCATTTGTTTTCTATTCCTTTTCCTTTTTCCCTTTCCTTCCCCTTTTATTTCATTGCTCTCTTTTTCCTTAGCTCCCCCCCCCATCTTTCTTTCCTTACCTTACCTTACCTTGCCTTTCCTTTTCTTTCCTTACCTTTCTTTTCCTACTTTCCTTTCCTTTATTTTCCTCTCCTTTCCTTTCCATTTCCTTTCATTTCCCTTCTCCTCCCCTTTTTTCCTTCTCTTTCCCTTTCCTTTTTCTTCCTTCCATGTTTACTTTGCTTCCCTTTCTGTTCTGTTCCTTACTCTCCCTTTTCTTTATTTTCACTTTACTTTTTAAAATTTCCCTGTCTTTCCTTAGATTTTTTTCATTTGCTTTCTATTTCTTTTCCTTTTTTCCTTTCATTCCCCTTTTATGCCATTGCTCTCCTTTTCCCTACCTTTTTTCCCTTTTTCCGTATCTTTCTTTTTTTTTTCCTTACCATGCCTTTCCCTTTCTTTCTTTCCTTCCCTTTCCCTACTTTCCTTTCCTATATCTTCCTTCCTTCCTAATCACTTTCATTTCTCTTCTCCTCCCCTCCTTGTCCTTCCTTTTCTTTCCCGTTCCTTTATTTTTCTTTCCTTCAGGGCTCATTTACACTTGCTTCGGCTTCAACACAAATTAAAGCGCCAACTGCTTCAACATGCTTTTTTTAAGTGTTTTTAAATGCTTCGGTGGGGCTTCAGGGGTTCTTCGGTGGTGCTTCGGGGGTGCTTTGATGATGCTTCAGTGGTGCTTCCGTGGTGCTTCGATGGGGCTTTGGTGGTGTTTCAAGCGAACTTTGTCATAGACTTCTATGGGGGCTTTGAAGAAGCTTTGAAGCACCACTAAAGCGACGTGGGGTATAAAGCCAAAGCAAAAGCAAGTTGTAAACGGTACTGTTTTGACTGGCGTGGAGAGAGCTTTTTTTTTTTTTTGTTTTGTTTTTTTGATTCATACTTACCTATGTGGATGCAGCATCAGTCCGATGCTGCATCTGTCCCCCGCCGTCTCTGCACTGAGAACTGAGTGAACACCGCTAATGGCTCGGTTCTCACAGATCCCCAAGAGGAGAGCTGCTGACTGTCAGTCAGCGTCCCTCCTCTCTGCTTCTCCATGCTCATTGGAGCGCTGAGCTGTGGAGGGGCGGGGAGCGGCATCTCAGTGGCTCGCTGAGACTGCCAAAAATCAAGGCAGCTGGCGGATCCAGACTTGGGAAGTCGGGTTGACATGCTGCCTCGACTGATGGCAGTGATGTCACCGGAGAGCAGACTTCAGACCGCTCTCCGCTGAAAACGGGTCACAGGAGTGCAAAACTAATTGCACTCCTGTGACCCAGAGGAAAAGCCCAGCCTAAAAAGCTCAGGCTGGACTTCTCCTTTAACAAGGAGAAGCGTGTCTGAAGCCATGTTTTGAAGCAAGTGTAAACTAGCCCTTACTTTTATTTTCCTTTCCTTTCTTTTGCTTCACTTGCTTTTCCCCTTCTTTCCTTGCTCGTCCTTTTCTTTCTCTTCCTTTTCTGTTCTTTATTTAAATGTTTTCCTCCTTCTTCCTTTCCTTTTCTTTCATTCATTTCATTTCCTCTCCTATCTCTTCCGCTACGCTACCTTCCTATCATTTGATTTACCTTCCTTTCCTTTACTCTCTCCTAACCTCTCACATCCCTGCATTTATTTTCCTTTTCTTTCCTTTCTTTCATTTCCATTTTTTCCCTTTTCCCTTTCTTTATCTTTGCTTCCTTTTCTTCTCCCTTTCTCTGTTTTCTAGACCCATGCCTTAATTTTCTTTTTCCTCCTTTCACTTCATATCCTTTCTTTTCTATTCCCTTGCTTTCCCTTCCATTCGTTTTCCCTTCTTTCTTTATGTATTTATTTTTTCTTTGACTTTTCTTTTCTCCCTTCCTGTCATTACTCATGCACCCACACATATGCACACATACACACCTATAGAAGATACAGCATCTGTCAGCATCATTAGTTTAGAAGACACAGGGGAAGGATGTTACGATTAGTAGCTGTATCCCCAGCACGTGGTCAGCTGTTTAGGGCTCCTGCCTGATCCCCTCTCCTTCTCTGCCACTAATCTTTTATAATCCTCTAACTTTCTGGGCGGTTCTGATTTGTGCATGAGCCTCTCTTGGATCTGTCTTGGTACTGCGGGCTTTGTGGGTTACTGTGCACCAGGAACAGGTGGGATCCTCTCCTTAGTGGGGTCACTTAGGTAGAGTCAGGTAGTGTCAGGGGACAGGAGAGACAAGGTAACCTTGTGTCTTCCCTGCTGTCACATCTGTGGGACTGCGCTGTGAAATATTTATATTTCAACATAAAACGCTACACAAATCTTGAGAGATTGGCTTATCCCTTTAAGAAAATAAGGCCTTTAGGAATGAACTAAATCCAGAACAGAACTGCTTCTAATTTCTGGCTTTTGGAATCTGGAGCTTCAACTAGGATTGTGAGGAAATATTAGGATTGCGTAAAATTTCAGGGACAGGGATTGTGGCCAGATGTTTATAGAACGTATGAAGATGAAAAAATAGAGTTTCGGCAGAAAAAGTCTGTTTTGTGTGTGTGTGTGTGTGTGTGTGTGTGTGTGTGTGTGTGTGTGTGTGTGTGTACAGTGAGGAACACAATTATTTGATCTCCTTACGATTTTGTAAGTTTGTCCACTTACAGAGACATGAAGGGTCTATATTTGTTATAGGAGAATTTGAATGATAGAGACAGAATATCAACCAAAAATCCAGAAAAAACACATGATACAAAAGTAAAATAAGTATTTGATCCCCTACCAAACAACAATAATTCTGGCTCCCACAGACTGGCTACGGTAGGTGCTCATGTGGTACACAGATTAGTCCTGCCAATTTAAGAAGGTGCTCCTAACGACAACTCGTTATGTGTATAAGACACCTGTCCACAGAATCTCTTTCTTCCATTCAAACCTCACCATCATGGGCAAGACCAAAGAGCTGTCAAAGGACATCAGGGACAAGACTGTAGACCTTGTCAAGGCTTGAATTGGCTACAAGATCAGCAACAAAACGCTTGATGAGAAGGAGACAACTGTTGGAGCGATTATTCACAAATGGAAATAATACAAAATAACCATCAATTGCCCTCGGTCTGGAGCTCCATGCAAGATTTGGCCTTATGGGGTAAGGATGATCATGAGAAAAGTGAGGGATCAGCCCAGAACTACATGGAAGGGGCTTGTGAATGATCTCAAGGCAGTCGGGACCACAGTCACCAAACAAACCATTGGTAACACAATAGGCCGACATGAATTGAAATCCTGCAGCACCCCTCCTTGAGAAGGCACATGTACAGGCCCGTCTGAAGTTCGCCAATGAACATCTAAATGATTCAGAGATGGATTGGGAGAAAGTGCTGTGATCAGATGAGACCAAAATTAAGCTCTGTGACATTAATTTAGACTCACCGTGTTTGGAGGAAGACAAATACTGACTATGACACTAAGAACACCATCCCTACAGTCAAGCATGGAGGTGGAAACATTATGCTTTGGGGCTTTTTCTCTGCTAAAGGTACAGGCTGATTTTGCCACAATCAGGGGCCAATGGACAGGGCAATGTATTGTAAGATCTTGGATGAGAAGCTTCTTCCCTCAGCCAGAACACTGAAGATGGGTCATGGATGGGTCTTCCAGCATGACAATGACCCAAAACATACCACCAAGGCAACAAAGGAGTGGCTCAAGAAGAAGCACATTAAGGTCATGGAGTGGCCTAGCAAGTCTCCAGACCTAATCCTATAGAAAATTTATGGAGGGAGCTGAAACTTTGAGTTGCCAAGCGACAGCCAAATAACCTTAAGGATTTAGAGCAGAACTGTAAAGAGTGGACCAAAATCCCTCCTGAGATGTGTGCAGATCTGCTAACCAACTACAAGAAACGTCTTACCTCTGTGCTTGCCGACAAGGGTTTCTCCACCAAGTACTAAGTCATGTTTTGCTTAGGGATCAAATACTTATTTTTTTTTTTTATTACATTTCTTGGAATAAATTTAGATTAAACAGTGTCAGTTAGTCCCATTTAGTGACAGTATGTTTGCTAAACATTTTTGTGCATATTAGTGTCTTTACATTCCTTAGACCCATATATCCATGCTTTTAATGTTTTGAATACTGTTTCCAGCTCAGTGACTCTCTAAAGCCTAGATAAGAATGAGAAACCCCCTAAACTTGCACCTTCCAATGAACCGCAATGTCAGATCCCATACTCCTGTCCAGACTGGTCCTCTTAAAAGAGACCGTACAGGTTTATGTCACCAAAATTGTTGAAAACCTTCAGGGTTTGTTTCCCCGACCTGCCTATCACCACGCCATTTTTGGGATTAAACTTTTATAAACTCATAATCTGAAAATAATTACCCGAGAAAGTAGAAGCAGTTTCTAAGCTGTTGAATGAAATTCTTGGATTAAGTCTATTGGCCTCTTCTGGGTGAAGCTTATTGCAAGGAAGGAAAAGGTTTTGCTGAAAATCAGAAGCAGCTTTCGGGGCCGGAGACAAATATTTGCTAGAGTTGCAGCGTTCCAGATCCCTCAGCGAGGAATGCGCACATTTTCTGCACGATCGCCCATGTCTCCAATTAACGCATTGGCTCCATTGATGAAGTAGGGTCATGCAGTTGGTGGGGATGGGGGGGTAAGATTTATTTTAAGTCTGATATTTACATTGACTACATTGGTAGCATAACTGCCTGAATTATATTTTAATATCTTTCCAAAATCTCAAATATCAGATTGTAAGTGCCAGGTTCTGCTCTGTCAGTCAAAGAGTCTCTACTGTAATGCACAATCTAACATGTTTCAGACACTGGGAGAATAATGGCAGTGGGTAGTTGTGTACCTAGTTGTTT
Source organism: Lithobates clamitans (assembly GCA_037952925.1). NCBI lineage: Eukaryota > Metazoa > Chordata > Amphibia > Anura > Ranidae > Lithobates > Lithobates clamitans. The sequence continues at coordinate 1,629,068 of JBBGZY010001316.1, forward strand.
GGTTGGTGTTTTGAATGAAAATCCCTCATCACCCCTCCACTCCTCTGAAATGACTGTGTGAAATGAAATGAAGTGATATCAGGCAGAGGCAGACCAGAGAGGTGGAGCTTGTAGGATCAGGAGGAAGGAGATTGAAGGCCCATTCTATGAAAAGAGATGTCTTTGACAGGATAATTTTTTGATAATTTAAAAAAAAAGTGTAAAAAACTTGCATCAAACTCATTAAATAAATTAAAAAATGTCAGACCATTTAATTTTACCAAGTCCAGTTCAATGGAGACAATTTGACATAAATATATAGTCTAGATTTTTATGTAGACTCGTCCTATAGACTGGTCAGCCGTGGGTTTTAGGATTGTGGCCTCTTGGGGGGAGTTGTCAGAACTGGACTATTAAGAATAGTGTGGTGATCAGCTGGTTGCAGGGGGAAAGAGATTACACTGTCCTGGTGCACGGGGCTCTTGGTCACATGATGCAACAGGTTGGCATTCCTGCCTTGGCACATTCTCCCCACTGAGCCATACGAATTCCTCCCTGATCCCATCCAGATGCAGCTGCCATGGCAGCCTTCAACAGCTCCGACGATATCATCAAATCCTCCAAGTTTCCGGCTGCCCACGCTCCAGCACCCAATGAAGTCCCAAAGATTGAGACCGACTACTGGCCAGGCCCACCCTCAACCGCCGCCATAGGTAGGCAGACCAAACTGTTCACAACATAGCTCTCTTCCCATGAAACTTTGCCTGTAGGCCCAGGAGGATTGGCAGAGCGGAAAACACATCTGCAGAGGTTTTCAGGAATATGATGGATGTAATTTTGAACCTCCCTGAAGATCCGGTTTGGTGAGGCTGTTTATTCTGGCATCATATTATCTTTATGGTGTTCATTAGCTGGGATTGACAGCACTAAAGTCTTTTCTTTCTGTTAATGTTGATCAGAGTTGTAACTATGTGTAATGGTACCCAACAGCAAAACTATTGCCTCTCTGATCTCTAATTCAAAGACAGTTCTTCTACCAATACAGAAAACTTACTGCTTGCATATCAAGTGTATCAAGAGTTCCAAAATACTGTATATACATGGATTACCTGTATCAAAATGTACTTGGCACGTGCTATTGCTTCCTGCATAATTCTCTGTACAAGCAGACAACTCTGGGCCCCATTGCAGTTGCCCCATTTGCTATGGCTAAGTTACACCCTTGATGTTGATAGATATGAGATGTGGGATTGCTAGCTAAGCACATTATATGTCTTCTGAGTTGGTATCTCCTCCATAAGACACATACATACAAAATGGGGGATATTTTTTGAAACTGCCATACTCCATATAGACAAGATGATATGGAAAAATCAGACTTTATGTATTTCAGTCATTTGATGGAAGCTGATGGATTGCTTTGCCCGTGATATATCTTGGGGACTCCTACCTTAAAATCTCCTGCTCTGCTCAAGTTTACTAGGAGTCTCATTCCTCCAACTGTATATAGTGTAAAATGTGTGAAAAATGTAGTATCTTATAGCAGTTGGCTGGAGCTGAGAACACAGATGCATAGATCTCAGGGATGGAGCCTCTGAGATATGGGAAACTATCGGATGCTTCCATAACTGTGATATCATCTTTGTGGGCTAACCCATTCCATTTCCATAAGAATACATTTGTCAGTTTGAAATGTTCATAGATAGTTGCAGATCCACAGTGATCAGATTATAGCTGAAAGTCAACATTTACATTGTATGGTTAAAGGTTTGTAGACACCTGACCATTACAGCTACTGTACATGAGCTTGTTGACAATCCCATTGCAAAATTATGGCCAATAATATGAAGTTGGTTCCTTCTTTTGTAGCCATAACATCCTCCACTCTTCTGGGAAGACTGTCCACAAGGCTTTGGAGTGTGTCTGTGGGAATTTGTGCCAGTTTGTAAAGTCAGGTACTCATAGGCGTGCGCAGGGGGGGTGCCAGGTGTGCCTGGGCACACCCTAATCATCCCGAGCGGCACCGATTCCGGCTGTGGTTATTTCACCAAAGCCCCACCGATGGGGCTCCTAAAAAAAAAAATAATTATAATAAAAATAAAAATTAACTGACACCAACCTCTACCCTACTGACAAGTCCACTGCCCTACTAAGACTGTCCATGTTTTAATACATTTGGGGTGCACACCCTAATTCAATAGTTTGCACACACCTATGCAGGCACTGATGTTGGATGTCTGCTCACAATTGCCATTCCAGTACATCCCAAAGGCGTTCAGTAGAGTTGAGGTCAGGGTTCTGTGCAGGCCACCCCAGTCCCTCCACACCAGTCTGGTCAAACCATGTCTTTTTGGAGATGGCTTTTGCACAGGGGCACAATCATGTTAGAACAGAAAAGTGTCTTCACCAAACTTCTACCACAAGGTTGGAAGAGCATAGATATCTAAATTGTCTTTGCATTCTGTAGTATTAATAGTTCACATCTGAACTCAATCATTTAGGGGGGGAGGACCCACATACTTTTGGCTTAAAGAAAGGTGTGATGGTCAGGTGTCAACAAACTTTTGGTCGTATTGTGTATTCGTTGCCTGTTGTGTCATCTTTGTATAGTGAGATGTTTTTTCTGAAATATCCCCTTGTGTATGTGTACTATTATACAACTCATGAAACAAGCAATATGTCTTCTACTTGCTACATTGATCTTTATGTTTTCATCTTCTGTTCACTTTCTGTGTTCCACAAATCACACGTTACCCTGTGTGGGTTTTTTGTGCTTCATAAAGTGTGATTTGCCGGAATCTATAGATCCCAAAGGACTACAGCCATTTTTTGAATCTGGGTCATTTTAAACGTTGCTTGAAATTTACCAGAATATATGAATTCTTCTGGCCTTCAGCTTATTAATTTTGGAACACAAAGATTTTAGATCCCTCTGCACTTACATTAATTTGTGGATCTTGAGGATCTGTAGATCTGTCTATCTTAAAAGCTGCATTTATCCGTAATACATAAGGACCAACCTCAGTCAAATATATTTTTCATTTTGGATTAAATGGAAGGTTAGAATCAATTTCCACTTTGGGTAGACTTTCCCTATTTTCTGTTCTGGTGACCATCCAGGACGATAGAAGGACAAGTAAGGTGAAATCCCACCCTTGACGGTTGATTTATGCCTTCCATACTCTATCCAAAACTAAAAAGGCAAAGGTTTTGGTTACACATCCCCTTTAAGCTACAATGTACCCAATGTGGGGACACAGGGGTCTTCAAGATAAACTCTAGGCCCCAGTTCATACTTAAAGTTAATTTAACTCTAAACTCTTGGCCCCACACAGCTCCCCACTGTTATACATGCCCTTAAAGCGAGGCAGAAATATTACTGAAAACTAATGTCTACACGGTCGTGTATTCAGAATTTTCACTTAAAATTTTTTATGTAGATCTCTTCTGCTGAGAATTTTCAGAAACCCAGCCAATCATGATTCAGGATCAATCGTATGATTCCCAGTGGACTGGAAAAATCTGTGTATATACAGTGCGGATGGAAAGTATTCAGACCCCCTTAAATTTTTCACTCTTTGTTATATTGCAGCCATTTGCTAAAATCATTTAAGTTCATTTTTTTTCCTCATTAATGTACACACAGCACCCCATAGTGACAGAAAAACACAGAATTGTTGACATTTTTGCAGATTTATTAAAAAAGAAAAACTGAAATATCACATGATCCTAAGTATTCCGACCCTTTGCTCAGTATTTAGTAGAAGCACCCTTTTGATCTAATATAGCCATGAGTCTTTTTGGGAAAGATGCAACAAGTTTTTCACACCTGGATTTGGGGATCCTCTCCAGTTCTGTCAGGTTGGATGGTAAACGTTGGTGGACAGCCATTTTTAGGTCTCTCCAAAGATGCTCAATTGGGTTTAAGTCAGAGCTCTGGCTGGGCCATTCAAGAACAGTCACGGAGTTGTTGTGAAGCCAATCCTTTGTTATTTTAGCTGTGTGCTTAGGGTCATTGTCTTGTTGGAAGGTAAACCTTTGGCCCAGTCTGAGGTCCTGAGCACTCTGGAGAAGGTTTTCATCCAGGAAATCCCTGTACTTGGCCGCATTCATCTTTCCCTCGATTGCAACCAGTCGTTCTGTCCCTGCAGCTGAAAAACACCCCCACAGCATGATGCTGCCACCACCATGCTTCACTGTTGGGACTGTATTGGACAGGTGATAAACAGTGCCTGGTTTTCTCCACACATACCGCTTAGAATTAAGGCCAAAAAGTTCTATCTTGGTCTCATCAGACCAAAGAATCTTATTTCTCACCATCTTGGAGTCCTTCAGGTGTTTAACTCCATGCGGCTATCATGTGTCCTGCACTGAGGAGAGGCTTCCGTCGGGCCACTCTGCCATAAAGCCCCGACTGGTGGGGGGCTGCAGTGATGGTTGACTTTCTACAACTTTCTCCCATCTCCCGACTGCATCTCTGGAGCTCAGCCACAGTGATCTTTGGGTTCTTCTTTACCTCTCTCACCAAGTCTCTTCTCCCCCGATAGCTCAGTTTGGCCAGACGGCCAGCTCTAGGAAGGGTTCTGGTCGTCCCAAACGTCTTCCATTTGGGGATCATGGAGGCCACTGTGCTCTTAGGAACCTTAAGTGCAGCAGATATTTTTTGGTAACCTTGGCCAGATCTGTGCCTTGCCACAATTCTGTCTCTGAGCTCTTCAAGCAGTTTCTTTGACCTCATGATTCTCATTTGCTCTGACATGCACTGTGAGCTGTAAGGTTTTATAGAGACAGGTGTGTGGCTTTCCTAATCAAGTCCAATCAGTATAATAAAACACAGCTGGACTCAAATGAAGGTGTAGAACCATCTCAAGGATGATCAGAAGGAATGGACAGCACCTGAGTTAAATATATGAGTGTCACAGCAAAGGGTCTGAATACTTAGGACCATGTGATATGTCAGTTTTTCTTTTTTAATAAATCTGCAAAAATGTCAACAATTCTGTGTTTTTCTGTCAATATGGGGTGCTGTGTGTACATTAATGAGGAAAAAATTAACTTAAATGATTTTAGCAAATGGCTGCAATATAACAAAGAGTGAAAAATTTAAGGGGGTCTGAATACTTTCCGTCCCCACTGTATACACAATGAAATATATATAGACATTTACAATGTAGTATGTAATACAATATATTACCAAAAGTATTGGGACACCTGCCTTTACACGCATGAACTTTAATGGCACCCTAGTCTTAGTCCGTAGATTTCAATATTGAGTTGGCCCACCCTTTGCAGCTATAACAGCTTCAACTCTTCTGTCAAGGCTGTCCACAAGGTTTAGGAGTGTGTGCAGGCCAGTCAAGTTCTTCCACCCCAAACTCGCTCGAGTGAGTTTGTGGTGGAGGAACTTGACTGGCCTGCACAGAGTCCTGACCTCAACCCCGATAGAACACCTTTGGTATGAATGAGAGCGGAGACTGTGAGCCAGGCCTTCTTGTCCACATCAGTGCCTGACCTCACAAATGTGCTCCTAAACCTTGTGGATGGCCTTTCCAGAAGAGTTGAAGCTGTTATAGCTGCAAAGGGTGGGCCAACGCAATATTGAACCCTACGGACTATGACTGGGATGCCATTAAAGTTCATGTGCGTGTAAAGGCAGGCGTCCCAATACTTTTGTTAATATAGTTATATATATATATAAAGTATATAATATGTGCAGCTTCATTAAAGGTAAAAAATACTGCAGCTGCTGACTTTTAATATATGCACACTTACCTGTCCAGGGAGCCCGCAATGTCGGCACCCGAAGCTGACCCGTCCCTCAGCTCCGGGTGCAGGCGCCGGCATCCTTACTAAGGGAAACGGGACGTTTTTTACTGCGCATGCGCAAGGGGCGCTGCACTTTCTGAATGGTCCCTGCTGTCATCTGGGACCTGTGTGTCCCCCATAAGGCAGCGGGGGGGGGGGGGGGGGTGGCCGTACATTGTGTAGATCTTTCCCCGGAAGTGGGAGCAGATAAGTTCCATTTCTGAGTGGAACTCTGCTTTAGTGCAGTGCACATTAATGCGTGAAATGTCACAATGTACAGTAGAAGAGTTAAAAATATACCAAAACTGTTCACCATCATATACATTGTATAGACTGTATATGCAGTATCTCACAAAAGTCAGTACACCCCTCACATTTTTGTAAATATTTTATTCTATCTTTTCATGTGACAACACTGAAGAAATGACACTTTGCTACAATGTAAAGTAGTGAGTGTACAGCTTGTATAACAGTGTAAATTTGCTGTCCCCTCAAAATAACTCAACACACAGCCATTAATGTCTAAACCTCTGGTAACAAAAGTGAGTACACCCCTAAGTGAAAATGTCCAAATTAGGCCCGAAGTGTCGATATTTTGTGTGGCCACAATTATTTTCCAGCACTGCCTTAACCCTCTTGGGCATGGAGTTCATCAGAGCTTCACAGGTTGTCACTGGAGTCCTCTTCCATTCCTCCATGACGACATCACGGAGCTGGTGGATGTTAGAGATCTTGCGCTCCTCCACTTTCCGTTTGAGGATGCCCCACAGATGCTCAATAGGGTTTAGGTCTGGAGACATGCTTGGCCAGTCCATCACCTTTACCCTCAGCTTCTTTAGTGAGGCAGTGGTCATCTTGGAGGTGTGTTTGGGGTCGTTATCATGTTGGAGTACTGCCCTGCCACCACCATGATTGACTGTAGGCAAGACACACTTGTCTTTGTACTCCTCACCTGGTTGCCGCCACACACGCTTGACACCATCTGAACCAAGTAAGTTTATCTTGGTCTCATCAGACCACAGGACATGGTTCCAGTAATCTATGTCCTTAATCTGCTTATCTTTAGCAAACTGTTTGTGGGCTTTCTTGTGCATCATCTTTAGAAGAGGCTTCCTTCTGGGAAGACAGACATGCAGACCAATTTGATGCAGTGTGCAGCGTATGGTCTGAGCATTGACAAGCTGACCCCCCCACCCCTTCAACTAAAGACAACCTCTGGATATGACGCTGAGCACGTGCACTCAACTTCTTTGGTCGACCATGGCGAGGCCTGTTCTGGGTGGAAGCTATCCAGTTAGACCGCTGTATGGTGTATGCAGCTCAGTTTCAGGGACTTGGCATTCTTCTTATAGCCTAATCCATCTTTATGTAGAGCAACAATTCTTTTTTTCAGATCCTTAGAGAGTTCTTTGCCATGAGGTGCCATGTTGAACTTCCAGTGACCAGTATGAGAGCGATAACACCAAATTTAACACACCTGCTCCCCATTTACACCTTGTAACACTAACGAGTCACATGACACCGGGGAGGGAAAATGGCTAACTGGGTCCAATTTGGACATTTTCACTTAGGGGTGTATTCACGGTTTAGACATTAATAGCTGTGTGTTATTTCGAGGGGACAGCAAATTTACAGTTATACAAGTTGTACACTCACTACTTTACATTGTAGCAAAGAAGTGTCATTTCTTCAGTGTTGTCACATGAAAAGATATAATAAAATATTTACAAAAATGTGAGGGGTGTACTCACTTTTGTGAGATACTGTATAGTGTATACTTTTTGACATTTCATGTGTTACATGCACTGCATTAAGGAGGCTTATTCATAATGAAGAGCCTGCCAAACAGACATGACTTTTTTAGGAACACAGCTCACCACAACGCATGGCGTGTGTGTTGTGGTGCTTTGCAGCTTTAGTTCAATGTCTGCTACTGTAGATCTATGTTGGGTGCCATTCTAAATGAATGGCAGTGCAGCACACAGTACAGGCTTTATATGCACTCCCTCCCCGAGTCCTTATGTACATCTGTCTGTTGCCATGGGGGGTCTCCCCCCGTGTGACCATATATCTATATATATCATTCCAGACACAATATCCACATTGATATAGAAGGCACTTCATTTAGCATCCTACATGTTGTGTTTTCAGCCTCTGGGGGCCCAGGCATGTGTCACATGGTATCCAGATTTACCATCTGCAGCTTATCCCCCGATACAGTGACACTCGGCTGTCCCAGAACAATCACCCCTCTGTATTATACATCCTAAAGCCTAATAAGTCTTCATAAATGAGCAACATTTCAAGTGGACCTGTCAGATCCCAGTTTCCAGCGTATGAGTCAATACAGAATGCGCTCTGTTTAAGCCCAAGTAAACGTTCTTTTTAAATCAGCTAAATACATTCCAGATGCATCAAAATGTAATGCGTGCAACTTTTACAATTGCCTTTAAAAAGTAGCCACTGTCTGAGTAGGAAAGCCTGTCCCCCTGCCAGCATGCTGCAGAGAAGGATCTTGCAGTGTGTTTGGAAGCAGTGGTCTCTTTGCAGAGGTCTAACATCCCGCCTTGAGTCAGAGCTGAGATCTCTAAGCAGCAGGGAGCATGACCATTGCGGATTGTAGAGCTATAGCTGTGACTCACCAGGGGGCGTGTTACACCTCTACAGAGACACCACTGCTTTCACCCAGAGAACAAAGGTCCTTCTCTGCAGCATGCTGGCAGGAGAGAGGCTTTTCTTCCCAAGCTGTGGCTGCTTTCTAAAGAAAACTGACCTTAACTGGTTCCCGACCGGCGCACGCCGATGTACGTCGGCAGAATGGCACGGTTGGGCAAATGAGCGTACCCGTACGTCCCTTTAAATTTGCCGCCGTGCCATTGCGTGTGCGCCGGCTGGGAGCTCCGTGAGTTGGGTCGCGGGTCCTGCGGACTCGATCGCCGCAGGGATACCCGCAATCGCCTCACAGAGAGGAAGAACAGGGAGATGCTAATGTAAACAAGCATCTCCCCGTTCTGCCTAGTGACAGTGTGACTGATCTCTGCTCCCTGTGATCGGGAGCAGAGATCAGTGACGTGTCACACGTAGCCACGCCCTCCCCACAGTTAGAAACACTCCCCAGGACACACTTAACCCTTACACTGCCACCTAGTGGTTAACCCCTTCACTGCCAGTGTCATTTACACAGGAATTAGTGCATTCGTATAGCACTGATTGCTGTATAAATGACAATGGTCCCAAAAATGTGTCAAAAATGTCCGATGTGTCCGCCATAATGTCACAGTCATGATAAAAATCGCTGATCGCTGCCATTACTAGTAAAAAAAAAAAAATATTAATAAAAATGCCATAAATCTATCCCTTATTTTGTAGACGCTATAACTTTTGCACAAACCAATCAATAAACGCTTATTGCGATTTTTTTTTTTTTTACCAAAAATATGTAAAAGAATACGTATCGGCCTAAACTGAGGAAAAAAAATGTTTTTTTAAATATTTTTTGGGGATATTTATTATAGCAAAAAGTAAAAAAGAATGAGTTTTTTTAAAATTGTCGCTCTTTTTTAGTTTTTAGCGCAAAAAATAAAAACCGCAGAGGTGATCAATTACCATCAAAAGAAAGCTCTATTTGTGGAAAAAAAGGACGTCAATTTTGTTTGGGAGCCACGTCGCACAATCGCGCAATTGTCAGAAAAATTTAGCAAAAAGTGCTCTGGTCAGGAAGGGGGTAAATTCTTCCGGGGCTGAAGTGGTTAAAACATTGAACTAATTTTTGTTTTGATGCACCTGAGTTGTAATTAGCCTATTTTAACTGGAGATTCTAATGGGCTTTAAAGTGTCTGTAAACCCTCACATATACCCAGTGAAGTGACTGGCCTCGGGTGACACACACAGAAGAAACAAATCTCCTACATAAGTTGTACCTGTTTATCTGCAGGTTTCTCTTCTCTACATCCATTCAAAGTCCAGAATTTACAGCTCAATGGGGAGCGCTCTGAAAACTGATTGGAGGGAAGAGACACACCCCCCCTTCACACAGCACACAGGAACAGAGCTGAGGCTGTCAGTCACAGGCTGTGTGCTGGAGCTCCCTCCCCTGTCACCTTTTTTCTCTTGGTGTCAAGAAACCTTGTCAGAAGTGATTCATACTGATAGCAGAGGAAAGAAGCAGCAGACAGAAATTACACTTAAGGGCCATACACATGGGCCGAATATCAGGCGGTTTCTATTGAACTGGCAGCATTCGGCCCATGTGTACGGCAGCCGGTTCGACAGAAGCCGGATGTTAGTGCGGCTTCTGTCGAAGGGGTATGACCGAAAAAGGTCTGCCAAGCAGCATCCGATCAATGCTCTCAGCCAATGGCATGGGGCGTCCTACTTCCTTGTCAATAGACAGGCTGGACCACTGTGGGCTAACTGCACTATATTAGAAAGTTCATTGTCATATTCTTTTCGGGGATCAGGTGACCCCAGGAGGCGATCGAGTGGCCGGGATGAAGAAGACGAGGAACTGTTAAAACGTCGCCAGCTGCAGGAGGAGCAGTTAATGAAGGTGAGAGAGAGCCATGTAAATCGATTGCTTAAAGTATAACTAAAGGCAAAACTTTTTTTTTTTTAGTTTTGGATGCAGAGGGATTAGAACATCTGTCTGTTTTTATTGTTGTCTGTGGTCCCATTAGGGAGATTCTCCCTCTCTTTGTCCTGTTTTCAATTATCATTGAAAGTCAAAGTGAAAAAAAAATCCCAAATTTTGGGTTGTCCCCAGAAAATCTTTCAATGGGGACAGTAGTTCTGATGACCTGGGGGTTCCCAGGGAATTCCCTTAATTTTCAGGGATTTCCTTTCACTTCCTGTTTGTCTATGGGACACGAAGTGAAAGGAAATCTTTGCAATGGGACACAGATGGTGAGAAAAAATCTGAAAGAAGTTATAACCCTCCCTTACTCTACTCTAGCCAAAATGAAAAAAAAAATTGCCTATAGTTCTACTTTAATCTCTTTTAAAAGTAAATAAATACAACTGGTATAGAAAATTAAATAATCCGTGTATAAAAAAAGACAGGTTGATCCTGCCAGAAATTGTGTGAGCTGAGATGTCAGTTACATTGTTCCCAGCTATCTCTATGGACTTGGAAAGAAGAAACAAATGGCTGAACATCCAGAACTTCCGATTGCCTTTTATTTTGTTTCACAAAGATAACACCGAAGACACCAAACTGTGGTCACGTAGACACGTTTCACACACACATCTTGTGCTTAATCATGATTAAGCACAAGATGTGTGTGTGAAACGCGTCTACGTGACCACAGTTTGGTGGCTTTGGTGTTATCTTTGTGAAACAAAATAAAAAGCAATCAGAAGTTCTGTATGTGCAGCCATTTCTTTCTTTTTTCCAAGTTTCCCACGAAGGCGGGCCCGGGGCCAGCACTCTGCAAGATACTCCAATCAGCCTCATCTTTATACACCTGGACCTGCAGTTCTTTTTCTTGTATCTCTATAGACTACAGACATCCCCCCACCCCTGTGTTAGTCTTCATGTGCACTACAGCACCTAAACTTGAGTTTCGACGCTGTTGACATTTCTTTTTGCCAAAGCTCCTAAACTAAACTCCAAAAAAAAAAAGCCTGTGTTTCAATGTACACATAGGCTTTTAGCATCGTTTAGGAGCTTCTGCGCTTATGGGAGGTTCAACCCTCCTCAACCTCCCTGTCCTGAACGTGGAAAAATCGCGTTCAAGATAGGAACGTTTTGACCGCTGCCCGCGAAACGCAATTTTGCCGTGTTTTGCGTTTTCCTGCGACCGTGGTACATCACGACCAAGTGTACATGAAGCCTTATGGAGATGAGGAGGGGGGGTTGTTCTGCTGTCTTGCCTTAGGGTGACAATGAAGCTCTTCCATAGACACAATACCGTGTGTGTGAACATTGTCACCCTAGGGCAAGAAGTGTGTTACTGGCTGGATCACCAAGTGAAAATAAAGAAAAAAAAATCCAGAAAAAAGAATACTAATGCAGTCACCACATCTGAGGACTGATTTTAGATCTTTGTTTTTGGGCTTGGATACACTTTAATAACTATAAGCAGACTGGAGTTCACCTTTAAAGCCATCAAAGAGCAAAATATTACTGATATTTACATTTAACCCCTTGCTGCTGGCCCTTTAACTGGTACATTCTGCTGGGGGCTGACATCCTGATCATGTGATTGCTGTGACTGGCTGTCACAGTTTAGAGCTCCTTTCCAGTCCCTAATTGGAAACAGTGACTGGGAGCTGTCAGTGACAGCTGGGAGTGCCAAATGAGCGCGCTCCCATCACAGATCAGCAGTTGCATACTGTATATATAACAGCCCAGCATTAAAGGCTAAGTTCACCTTTCTTCTTCTTTTTGTTTTTTTTTCCAAATTCCAGCTCCGCTATGTACCAATATAATATTAATGTACTTATTTTTCAAAAATAAAACAGTTTTCCATTAATTCTACACAGGCTTACCTCACTCTCTTCATGGCTGTTTAACCGCTTGCCGACCAGCTGCTGTCATTATACTGCAGCACGTTGACACGGCTGGGCAAATTGCCGTAGGTGTACATCGGTCGCTTTAAGAGCAATAGCAGGTGCGCCCAATGACCCCAGAGACGATGCACGGGGCTGTGATGTCCGCCGGCCACTCGAGATCGCTCCACAGAGAGCCAGAACGGGGATTTGTCAATGTAAACGGACAGATCCCCCTTCTGACAGGGGAGTAGAGAGGGATCTGCTGTTTCTAGTGATCAGGAACAGCGATCTCTCTCCTCCTCCATGCAGTCCCCTCCCCCCACAGTTAGAAACACCTCCCTAGGGAACACTTAACCCCTTGATCGCCCCCCTAGTGTTAACCCCTTCCCTGCCAGTGACATTTATGCAGTAGTCAGTGGCTATTTTTTAGCACTGAACACTGTATAAATGAAACTGGTCCCAAAAAAGTATCACAAGTGTCCGATCTGTCCGCCGCAATGTCGCAGTCCCGCTAAAAATCGCTGATCACCGCCATTACTAGTTAAAACAAAATTAATAATAAAAATGCCATAAATATATCCCCTATTTTGTAGACGCTATAACTTTCAACCAATCAATATACGCTTATTAGGATTTTTTTTTACCAAAAATATGTAGAAGAATACATATTGGTCTAAACTGATGAAGAAATTTAATTTTTTAGGGGGGATATTTAATAGAGCAAAAAGTAAAAGAATATTGTTTTTTTTTTTCAAAATTGTCAGTATTTTTTTGTTTATAGTGCAAAAAATGAAAACTGCAGAGATGATCAAATACCCCCAAAAGAAAGCTCTATTTGTGGGAAAAAGGACACAAATTTTGTTTGTGTACAACGTTGTGCGACCGTGCAATTGTCAGTTAAAGCGACGCTGTGCCGTAACACAAAAAAAGGGCCTGGTCATTAAGGGGCTAAATCCTTCTGGGGCTGAAACACTTAAAAAACACTTATCCATTACTTCTGCCTTACTTCCTGGTCAGACTTTAGGTCATGACACAGGAAGGAGTTGACGAGCTGAGGGTAGATGATGCAGGGTATGTGCTATTGAGATCAGCTGGTCAACTCTTTCCTGTGTCATGACCTAAAGTCCAGGAAGTATGGCAGAAGTAATCGAGACATGTTTTAAAACAGCTGTGAAGTGAGTGAAGTAAGCGTGTGTAGAATTAATGGAAACTTGTTTTATTTTGCAAAAGAAGTACATTAATACTATATTGGTACATAGTGGAGCTGGTATTTAAAAAAAAAAGTGAACTTAGCCTTTAAGGCCCACCTCCATGGCCCTGCAGATATGTGTGAAGCCAGTATAAAGAGGTTTATAAATCCAATTAAATAAACAGGACTGGGGCTGGTTGATAACTTTTAGGGTCATGTCAGACAGGCAACTTTTTTTAAAGTGATTTCTTGCTTATTTCTTAAGAATCTTTCAAATATGGTAATTTTACAGCAATTTGTACCTCAACGATTGAGTTTGAGCAGAGTTTCAGGTCAATGACCGGCTAACCAACAGTGATCCCTCTGCATTAACCTCTATGGCTTAGATAGAAATCAGTAAAGGAAAGTATTTTGAAGCAGAGCACACTAACCCAATGCTGTAGCACTAGTCACGCAGGGGTCTCAAACTGGCGGCCCTCCAGCTGTTGCGAAACTACAAGTCCCATGAGGCATTGCAAGGCTGACAGTTACAAGCATGACTCCCACAGGCAGAGGCATGATGGGACTTGTAGTTTTGCAACAGCTGGAGGGCAGTTTGAGACCCCTGCAGTAGTGTAACTCGTAGCAGCAACAAATAGCCAGCAAACTATTTGCTAGCAATAAATCGCTGTTAATCATTGGCATTTGTGATTTGTAGCATGAATCACTGCTATAAAAAGTCTGACATGGCCGTTGTTATACAGTAGCAGGTCGGCAGTTACAGTACGTCATAACTGTTTTCATAACTGATGTCTGATGTGGTTGCATTTTTAGCTGAATTCAGGTCTGGGTCAGCTGATACTGAAGGAGGAGAAGGAGAGCCGAGAGAGACCGCACTCTGCCGGCCGATACGACCCCTCGGTCCTGTCTTGTAAGTCACCGTTCAGTTCTGTGCGCTCTTATTTCAATTCTATATTTAGATTGTCTGTTAAGGTTCTCATTTATCCAGGTCATAATATACACTATATTACCAAAAGTATTGTGACACCTGCCTTTACACGCACATGAACTTTAATGTGGAAAAAATATCAAAAACTGCGCTAAGACACATGCATTAAAATAAAAATTGAGAGGAGCCACCTGGATGACGTAAGTTATTACGAAACGCGTAGGACGGAGCGACGCGCTGACGTCACCTCATACTCTATTCCATTTGATTTTATTATTTATTAGATATACTTATGAGATCAGTTTGGTTTTTGGTCAATCATTTATGGATAGCGCGATTCTAATTTTTCAAAATTTCACATGAACTTTAATGGCATCCCAGTCTTAGTCTGTAGGATTCAATATTGAGTTGGCCCACCCTTTACAGCTATAACAGCTTCAACTCTTTTGGGAAGGCTGTCCACAGGGTTTAGGAGTGTGTCTATGGGAATGTTTGACCATTCTTCCAGAAGCGTATTTGTGGCCAGGCACTGATGTTGCACGAGAAGGCCTGGCTCGCAGTCTCCGCTCTAATTCATCGCAAAGGTGTTCTATCGGGTTGAGGTCAGGACTCTGTGCAGGCCAGTCATGTTCCTCCACCCCAAACTGGCTCATCTATGTCTTTATGGACATTGCTTTGGGCACTGGTGCGCAGTCATGTTGGAACAGGAAGGGGTCATCCCCAAACTGTTCCCATAAAGTTGGGAGCATTAAATTGTCCAAAACGTCTTGGTATGCTTACGCGTTAAGAGTTCCCTTCAGTGGAACTAAGGGGCCAAGCCCCTTTGGGATGAATTAGAGTGGAGACTGCAAGCCAGGCCTTCTCATCCAACATCAGTGCCTGACCTCACAAATGCGCTTCTGGAAGAATGGTCAAACATTCCCATAGACACACTCCTAAACCTTGTGGACAACCTTCCCAGAAGATTGAAGCTGTTATAGCTGCAAAGGGTGGGCCAACTCAATATTGAACCCTATGGACTAAGTCTGGGATGGCATTAAACCTTATGTGCGTGTAAAGGCAGGTGTCCCAATACTTTTGGCAATGTAGTGTATCTAGTAGTAATTTTTCACATTCAGCTGGACTTGTTCTGTAACGTTGAAGACTTTCATAATTTATCCAAGCCATTCCTGCATTCTAATGAGTGTCAAGAGCATACCCCGGCATTAAAGTGGTAGTAAACTCAACTTTTATACTTTTCTCCATTGTAATCATTAATTAGCGATGTACATGGTGTTTTTTTTTTTTTTTTTCTTTAATCTTTCTAACCTGTGCTTTTCTGTGTAAAAAGAGCGATCTTCAATCCAACAAAGTCACCAGCGCCTGCACATTGTTTTCCTGATTGACGGCACGCTCTCTGTGCCGTTACTCCTTTCTGTACTGTACTGTGCCCACATCATTCACTCTCAGTGGCATTGCGTTACAATCCCGCGAGAGTACATGCCCATTCATAACTTCCTCAATCACCCCATGTGACATTCTACGTTACTAGGGGTGTAAACATCGGTGCCGATCACTGGGCAAACAAGATGCCAGGATGTGTTGCCACAATCCCGGAACAAAAATGAGGCTTGGCTAATACTCATTGCACATGTGCAAGACTTCGGGCAGCACAGTCGGATTGGGCGGAAGTAAACTCCAGCATAGATGCGGAAGACATCAGTTAAAATGGGGCAGGCTTTGACTGGGAAGCTCTGAACCAAAAATAAGCTGGAAAAAAAAAGAAAACATGGAGGGGAGTAATTCATAGGGCGGAATGGAAGACAAAGCTATTTTGTAAGGGCTGTACTGCTTTTCACAAGTTTTGTGGATGAATTTACTGCCGCTTTAACTGTTTGTTACCCCCAACAGTTCATATTTCTGATATGTGCCTGCTGTACTATGTACTTGTATTGGAAAGTGTCCTGTTCTCTTTGTATTGCTTCCTTTCTGTGAAATCCCTGGTGTATCTGCCAGTCCCTCTGTTTTCATGTTAAAAACTGACCACACTAAGCAGGAGAGCACACCATGGTCAGTTCTCTAGCTATGCTGGGAACTTGGTGTACTCTTCTCCAATGATCAGACTTGTTCTGAAACGCCCCTGCTGCAC
Source organism: Lithobates clamitans (assembly GCA_037952925.1). NCBI lineage: Eukaryota > Metazoa > Chordata > Amphibia > Anura > Ranidae > Lithobates > Lithobates clamitans. The sequence goes on from JBBGZY010001316.1 coordinate 1,645,589, forward strand.
AGCCATTCACTAGGAAGCTCAGTGTGCTACTGCTTCTCCTCCCCCCAGCTCTTATGCAGATGGGACTAAAGGGAATGTGATCACTTGTAAAAAAAGGGGGAAAAAGGTATTTATAATGCATTGTGGGATGTTTTTTTGTAGTTGTTTTACAAGGTGATCGTTTACAATCACTTTAACTTCTCTGAACCTGGAAATTTGAGAACAATTTACACCTTCAACCATGTGACTGGAAAGATCAACACATGTGCAGGCTTCCTGACACCAAGGATGGGATTATGTAACTAGAACAGGATGGTTCCACATTTTTCATGCCATCTTCCATGTTCTTGGACAATCTGCATTCTGCCTTGATGCATTCCATGATAATGGGATGAAGGTGATGGCGTTACCTGTGTGGAAATGTTGGGGTATCTTCCTGACACTCATTAGAACTAAAGAAGTGGCTTAGAAAAGCTACAAAACACCTTCAACTTCAATCAACATTGTCCAACAACACGAAGGGTTCTTGTAGATCAGGCATCTCTAAATGGCGGACCACGGTACGGACACGGACGAGTGATGGTCCTGTTCAGACCACCACTGCCGCACCATTTAGCTGCCTGTGTGCCCTCTGTTCCTCCCACCACTGCATCTTCACAGCAGGGCAGAGAGTGGGAGGTGCGATCGGTCTGCGATCGGTCTGCATCTAGAGCGGGAGCTGCTCCACTTTTCAAGTCAACAAGCGGCCAGTTGGTTGCTACGACATGGGGCTGTCCTGGAAACCAATCATCAACTTGTTAACAGAAGAAATTGGGAAGCTGTCGCCATCCATCCAGACCGATAGCACCTCCCGCTATCTGCTAAGAAAGGTAGGATGGGAGGGGGAGAAACGAGCATACTGATGTAAAGGAAGGGGAGCTGTGCTGATAAGGTGGGTTGCCTTATGCAAAGAGTGGACCGCTATGTGAAGGGGGCACTGTGATGTAAAGGGGGACACTGTATTGTAAAGGGGGATGCGTTGTAAAAGATTGGGCTGTGATATAAATGTGGGACTGTGATTCGAATGGGGGCTGTGATGTGAAGGGGGGCTAAGTAATAAGACAAATATGAGATTCTGACCGCTACTGGATGAAAATTTTGCTGATTGGACCTCCGTGAATTTTAATGCAATACCTCTGTTATAGATATTGATTGTCCAACCTGTTCTTGGACAATCAACATCTACACATTCCATGGTGATTGGATGAAGGTGTCTGTGCTACCTCTGTGTGGATATAAATGTTGGGGTATCCTCCTGACACTCATTAGAACTGAAGAAGTTGCATGGATAAACTCTGAATCGTCTTCAACATTATAGACCAAGTCCAGGTGAATGTGATAAACTAGATATACTTGGACTGATATGCTGATACATGGAATTTATACCAAGGCATTATGAGACATTGCAGTTCTCCCCCTCTACCCTCAATGTTCTACAAAAACTTTTTTTTATTTATTCCAAAAATGTTAATGCTTTTGTTAATTTTTTATTGAAAAGTTGTTTTGCGGATAACTTTTTTGTTTACAAAATGTTTTTTTTTTAACATTTTCTGCACAAAAGATGACTCACAAATAATGATTCTCACCACAGCTCTCCACACCGATGTATCCAAGACGTCCTCTCTTCCAGGGTATGGTCGGAACGGCCTCCATCGGGTAAGAAGAATTCATGTGAATAGTTTGCATGTTTCCTAATAGTTTACTTAACCACTTACCGTCCGCCATATGCAGAATAACGGCCGGAAAGTGGTTCAGTTATCTTGATTGGGCGTCATATGACGTCCAGCAGGATAAGCCGCTAGCACGGCCATTGGTGATGTGGTATGTCAGTGACACACCGCATCTCCAATCTTGGTAAAGAGCCTCTGATGTAGGCTCTTTACCACGTGATCAGCGGTGTCCAATCACAGATGATCATAGTGTAAATAGGAAGAGCTGTCTATCAGCTTTTCCTCCACTCGTACTGACAGGCGCAAGTAGAGGAGAGCCGATTGGCTGCTCTCCTGACAGGGGTCAGCACATTGATTATCAGTGCAGACCCATCGAGGATGCCCACCCAGGACCACCAGGGATGCCCACCCAAGACCACCAGGTATTCCAATCAATGCCCAATAGGGATCGCACTCGGTGCCCATCAGTTAAGCCTGCCAGTGCCTCCTGATTAGTGCTGCCTAACAGTGCCATCTATCAATGCCGACCATCAGTGCCTATAAGTGCCCATCAGTGCTGCCTATCAGTGCCCATAAGTGTCCACCAGTGCCACCTATCAGTGCCATCTATCAGTGTCCATCAGTGCCCATCAATGCTGCCTATCAGTGCAATCAGTGCTGCCTATGAGTGCCACTTATCAGTGCCCATCAGTGCTGCATGTAAGTGCCTCATCATCAGTGCCCATCAATGCCAATCAGTACTGCCTCATCAGTGCCCGTCAGTGAAGGAGAAAACTTACTTATTTACAAAGTTTTGTAACAGAAACAAAAACAATGTTTTTTTTTGTTTTTTGTTTTTTATTTTCGGTCTTTTTTTTATTTGTAGCGCAAAAAAAAAAAAACAGTAGTGATCAAATACCACCATAAGACAGCTCTATTTGTGGGAAAATAATGATAAAAATTTAGTTTGGGTTACATGACGCGCAATTGTCATTGAAAATGTGACAGCGCTGAAAGCTGAAAATTGGTCTGGGCAGGAGGGGGGGGGGGGGCAGTATTGAAGTGGTTAACAAAGCCCTGTTTTTGAGAAGTCGGCACTTTACCTATTCAAATTATAAATATCATGGACATAATGGTATTTCATGTTTACCGCCCATTTTTTTTAGCCACAGATAACAGGCTTGGAAATATAACCATTTAGCTCTGCCTTCTCTTTCCCTGTGCTTTGAGGTTGGTTATCACAAATGCAAACCAGTGTAAACATTGCATTGTTTATATTCTGCCTTTCTGCAGTCTGACACTGCAGACTAGGACTGAGGACAACCAGGAAGGTATCAGCACCTGATCTCTGTTTGATTAAGGCCTCATGCACACAGGGCGTAAAAATCGCCACTTTTACAGGCGTCTGGCATTTTCTTTTTTCTGCCTGTAAACGCACCTCTATATTAGCCTATGGGGTTGATTTACTAAAGGCAAATAGACTGTGCACTTTGCAAAGTGCATTTGCCCTCTACAAGAGCAGTTGCTCCAGAGCTTAGTAAATGAGGTAAAGCTTTACTTTGCAAAGAGTACCCAATCAGGTGCAGGAAAATTTCTTTAAAAAAAACATTTTTGCTTGCACATAATTGGATGATGGAAGTCAGCAGAGTTTCTGCTCATTTACTAAGCTCTGGAGCAACTACACTTTGCAAAGTGCACAGTCTTTTTCCTATTAGTAAATCAACCTCTATGTGTCCATGGACACATAGGCGTTTCCAAGCATATTAGAAGAAAAAACGAACGCAACACTGGCGCGTTGAGTAGAGGAGATGAATAGATAAACACCTAAACGCATGTAAACGTGCCTAAACACTAGACGCGCTTAGTGGTTGAGTGATCATTCATTGAAATTGGTCAGAATAAATTAATAATCTGGTCAATGGAATACATGAACGCCCATATGCTTGACACGCCTAAACGCGCTTACAAAACGCGGCTTTAGGCACATTTTTTAGCTGCTTTTTCCAAAGGCGTCCAGGGGAGGGAAAAAAAATCCTGTGTCAGGAACCATAAATAATGATTTCTATACTGCACTCTGAAATATTATGGAGTACCAATATAATTGGGCTAAACAGCTTCTGTGATCCCTGCAAACCAATTGTGAAAAGCAGACTGCATACACAGAGGGATATCTGTCACCATGCTAATTCTCAGTACTGGTCTATATACTGTATGCTGACTGCAATGTACAATGGACCCTCGCCTAGACGCCGCCCTTGGGATGGTATCACCCGTCTGCGGCTGTCACGCAGGTGTGGGCCGCACCCCCATAGCAATGCCACTGCACAAGATACAGAAGCCATGCCACCTACTGGGCATTGCAACCCACTTTGGGGGGCTGACATGAAGGGGTAAATGACTGGGATCATTATACAAGGGGCAGAGGAGGAAGCGTTTCTCAGTGTTTACAGATTGATACAATGTAGCTAATTAGCAGTGATTAGGCAGGCATGGGATCTGCATTGACTTTTATGTAATATTTATACTAACAAGCTATAACTATCCTATGAGGACAGGCAGACCTTCCTGTGAAATGTCAGCTCCCAGTGTGTCCGATCAATGTCCCGTGTGACCCATTTCTTCACCGCCTCCATAAACCGCTATTTTTACCATGGTTAGGGCAGGGCCGTCTTAATAGCATCATGGGCCCCTGGGCAAAGTAAGGCTCTTGTACCCCTACAATGGAGACAGCACAAGTAAACAGACATCAAGTAGGTAGGAGGCAGACAAGCGGACTTTCTCCTTTTGGGTGGAGCGCATTAACTACATGAACAATCATTCTGTACAGCAAAGAAACAGTGGTAAAATACTACATACATAAAGTAACAAATCTGTCCTGTGCATATAATATATCTACTAGATTGATGCCTCCCCAGCACTCTGACCCCTCTACACCCCAGATACCCCCCCCCCAGTACTCTGACCCCTCTACACCCTAGTTATTCCCCCAGCAATCTGACCCCTCTACATCACAGATATCCCCCGGTACTCTGACCCCTCTACATCCCAGATATCCTCCCAGCCCTCTGACCCCTCTACACCACAGATATCCCCCAGCCCACTGACCCCTCTACACCACAGATATCACTCCAGCACTCTGACCCCTCTACACCCCAGATATTCCCCCAGCCCACTGACCCCTCTACACCCCAGATATCCCCCCGGTACTCTGACCCCTCTACATCCCAGATATCCTCCCAGCCCTCTGACCCCTCTACACCCCAGATATTCCCCCAGCCCACTGACCCCTCTACACCCCAGATATTCCCCCAGCCCACTGACCCCTCTACACCACAGATATCACTCCAGCACTGTGACCCCTCTACACCCCAGATATCCCCCCAGCACTCTGACCCCTCTACATCCCAGATATCCCCCCGGTACTCTGACCCCTCTACATCCGATATATCACTCCAGCCCTCTGACCCCTCTACACCGCAGATATCCCCCCAGCCCTCTGACCCCTCTACACCCCAGATATCCCCCAGCCCTCTGACCCCTCTACACCCCAGATATCCCCCAGCCCTCTGACCCCTCTACACCCCAGATATCCCCCCAGCCCTCTGACCCCTCTTCACCCCAGATATCCCCCCAGCCCTCTGACCCCTCTACAACCCAGATATCCCCCCAGCCCTCTGACCCCTCTACAACCCAGATATCCCCCCAGCCCTCTGACCCCTCTTCACCCCAGATATCCCCCCAGCCCTCTGACCTCTCTACAACCCAGATATCCCCCCAGCCCTCTGACCCCTCTACACCCCAGATATCCCCCAGCCCTCTGACCCCTCTACACCCCAGATATCCCCCAGCCCTCTGACCCCTCTACACCCCAGATATCCCCCCAGCCCTCTGACCCCTCTTCACCCCAGATATCCCCCCAGCCCTCTGACCCCTCTACAACCCAGATATCCCCCCAGCCCTCTGACCCCTCTACAACCCAGATATCCCCCCAGCCCTCTGACCCCTCTTCACCCCAGATATCCCCCCAGCCCTCTGACCTCTCTACACCCCAGATATCCCCTCAGCACTCTGACCCCTCTACACCCCAGATATCCCCCCAGCACTCTGAACCCTCTACACCCCAAATATCCCCCCAGCACTCTGACCCCTTTACATCCCAGATATTACCCCAGCACTCTGACCCCTCTACACCCTAGATCAGGGATGTACAATTAGTGGACCTCCAGCTGCAGAACTACAAGTCCCATGAGGCATAGCATGACTCAGACAGCCACAACCATGACACCCAGAGGCAGAAGCATGATGGGACTTGTAGTTTTGCAACAGCTGGAGGTCCGCTAATTGCATATCCCTGCCCTAGATATTCCCCCCCAGCAGTGTTACCATATACTTAACATACCCCTTGTATTGTGACCCCACTACATCCCTGATAACCCCTACATTGTGGCCTCTCTACAGCCCCGACAGACACCAGCACTCAATGAGCGATTGGCATGTTCTGGCTGAAAAAAGCCCTGCCTCCGGGACCCTCGCCTAGACGCTGCCCTTGGGACGGTATTACCCGTCAGCGGCTGTCACCCAGGTGTGGGTACCCCCATAGCAACGCCACTGCACAAGATACAGAAGCCACGCCACCTGCCGGGCATTGCAAACCACTTTGGGGGCTAACAGGAAGGGGTAAATGACTGGGATCATTATACAAGAGGCAGAGGAGGAAGCGTGTCTCAGTGTTTACATATTGATACAATGTAGCCAATGAGCAGTGATTAGGCAGACATGGGATCTGCATTGACTTTTATGTAATATTTATACTAACAAGCTATGACTATCCTATGAGGACAGGCAGACCTTCCTGTGAAATGTCTGCTCACAGTGTGCTCCGATCAATGTCCCGTGTGACCCATTTCTTCACCGCCTCCATAAACCACTATTTTTACCATGGTTAGGGCAGGGCCGTCTTAATAGCATCATGGGCCCCTGGGCAAAGTAATGCTCTGGGGCCCCTACAATGGAGATAGCGCAAGTAAACAGACATCAAGTAGGTAGGAGGCAGACAAGCGGACTTTCCCCTTTTGGGTGGAGCGCATTAACTACATGAACAATCATTCTGTACAGCAAAGAAACAGTGGTAAAATACTACATACATAAAGTAACAAATCTGTCCTGTGCATATAATATATCTGCTAAATTGATGCCTCCCCAGCACTCTGACCCCTCTACACCCCAGATATCCCCCCCAGTACTATGACCCCTCTACACCCCAGATATCCCCCCCAGTACTCTGACCCCTCTACACCCCAGATAACCCCCCGGTACTCTGACCCCTCTACATCCCAGATATCCCCCCAGCCCTCTGACCCCTCTACACCCCAGATATTCCCCCAGCCATCTGATCCCTCTACATCCCAGATATCCTCCCAGCCCACTGACCCCTCTACATCCCAGATATCCCCCAGCCCTCTGATCCCTCTACATCCCAGATATCCTCCCAGCCCTCTGACCCCTCTACACCCCAGATATCACTCCAGCACTCTGACCCCTCTACACCCCAGATATTCCCCCAGCCCACTGACCCCTCTACACCCCAGATATCACTCCAGCACTCTGACCCCTCTACACCCCAGATATTCCCCCAGCCCACTGACCCCTCTACACCCCAGATATCCCCCCAGCACTCTGACCCCTCTGCATCCCAGATATCCCCCCGGTACTCTGACCCCTCTACATCAGATATATCACCCCAGCCCTCTGACCCCTCTACACCCCAGATATCCCCCCAGCCCTCTGACCCCTCTACACCCCAGATATTCCCCAGCCCTCTGACCCCTCTACATCCCAGATATCCCCCCAGCCCTCTGACCCCTCTACACCCCAGATATCCCCCCAGCACTCTGATCCCTTTACACCCCAGATATCCCCTCAGCACTCTGACCCCTCTACACCCCAGATATCCCCCCAGCACTCTGACCCCTCTACACCCCAGATATCCCCCCAGCACTCTGACCCCTTTACACCCCAGATATCCCCCCAGCACTCTGACCCCTCTACACCCTAGATCAGGGATGTGCAATTAGTGGACCTCCAGCTGCAGAACTACAAGTCCCATGAGGCATAGCATGACTCAGACAGCCACAACCATGACACCCAGAGGCAGAAGCATGATGGGACTTGTAGTTTTGCAACAGCTGGAGGTCCGCTAATTGCATATCCCTGCCCTAGATATTCCCCCCAGCACTGTTACCATATACTTAAGATACCTCTTGTATTGTGACCCCACTACATCCCTGATAACCCCTACACTGTGGCCTCTCTACATCCCTGATATCTCTAGCACTATAGCCATCCAAGCATTGCTACTCCCTATACACCCCGGATCCCCCCTCAGCATTTTTTTCCCCAATACACCCTTGATATCCCCCAGCACCATTATTACATCTATGTAGTACCCCCTTTTCCAGTGGAGATACAGTGCATGTAAACTTTTGGCCCACCTCCAGCACTGGACTCACCTATACCAATCAAGCAGGCAGAAGGAGGTGCGGAGGAGGGAGCAACCCTCCCGGCATTCCAAGCCCTTCGGTGCAAACAGTGCTGGACAGCTGGGCTCACCATGATACCATCCACAATGCTACTTCCACAGATGGGCTCTCAGTGCTACCAACTCAGCAGCTCACAATCCAGCTCCTATCCCGCAGCCTTTGAGTCCTGAGCATTCAAGCTGCATGGGGAGGGGGTCAGAGCATCACTGGCGCTCCGGCCCTGCCCCTCCCTGCTGGCTGTGAAATAATAGGTATTGTTCTGCACAGCACGGCGCACCGCTGTCAGCCTGCCTCTCCTGTGTATCCATCACTCTTGGTGCCATCATGGGGCCCCCAATTTTGGGGCAGCGTGGGCTCAAGGACCAACTGCTTTGGGGAAAGTGCTGGGGCCCCTGGGCAGTGCCCAGGTGTGCCCACTCATTAAGACAGCCCTGGGTTAGGGGAGACATGACTTTACAGAAACCTAAAAGGCCGGAGTTCAGCTTTGTTATGTAGATCTCAGCATGTGATCCCAAACCTTGGCCCTGGATCACCAAATGGCAGTATGGTTTATGGCATCCTAAAGTGCACCACTTAAAGTGTTACTAAACCCAGTAATATGAAAATAGTTCACCCCCCCCCCCCAATGACCACAGCTTATAAATCAAATTTTTAAATTAAAATACTGCTACTATATACCTTTTTGTGATCTGTATACCACGGTTACATGATAAACTGCAGAGTTTCTCCAGTGCTGAGAGTTCAGGAAGGAGGAGATTTCCACTTCAGCCTGTATACACGCCCACATGTGTGATGTCAATATCATGTGACCTGGCTAGCTCTGAGAACAAGTAACTGTTCTCTCCAGCATAAAAACCACAACTGAGCATGTGCAGGTCGGCTACTCTGCCTGTGTTAGCTGGCCTTCCCCAGGTGAGGTAAAGCTTTACTTTGCAAAGAGTACCCAATCACATGCAAGGAAAATTTAAATTAAAAAAACAGCATTTTTGCTTGCACATGATTGGATGATGGAAGTGCACAGTCTTTTTCCCTTTAGTAAATGAACCCCTATATGTCCATGGTCACATAGGCCTTTCCAAACATATTAGAAGAAAAAAAGAACGCACCACCAGCGCGTTGAGTAGGGGAGCTGAAGAGCGGGGTAAACGTGCCCAAACACTAGACACGCTTAGCGTTTGAGTGATCATTCATTAAAATTGTCCAGAATAGGTTAACATTCTGGCCAATGGAATAAATCAATGCCCATATGCTTGACGTGCCTAAACGCGCTTACAAAACACAGCTTTAGGCACATTTTTTAGCAGCTTCTTTGATCCCTGCAAGCCATTTGTGAAAAGCAGACTACATACAGAGAGGGTATCTGTCACCTTGCTTATTCTCAGGACTGGTCTATATACCTTATGCTGACTGCAATGTACAATGCAGACCATAGACGGGCTGAATGCTTCTGAGCGGGAGCCAGCGGGACAGATTTCCCATCATGTGACTGCTGTGAGAGCCGATCATAGCACACAAGATCAGTGGTGTCACTAGGGTTGGTGTCACCCGGTGCGGTAAAACATGGTGTTACCCACCTCCACCGACTATAGTCCCCCCTCAGTACAGCCCCCCCTCCTCCAGTACAGACCCCCCCCTTCACTAAGTACAGCCCCCCTCAGTATAGACCCCCTCCCTATGTACAGACCACCTACCTCAGTACAGACCCCCTCCATCAGTATAGACCCCTCCTCCTCAGTATAGACCCCCTCCCTATGTACAGACCACCTACCTCAGTACAGACCCCCTCCATCAGTATAGACACCCCTCCATCAGTATAGACCCCCCTCCATCAGTATAGACCCCCTCCCTCTGTACAGACCACCTACCTCAATATAGACTCCCCCCCCCCCCAGTATAGGCCCCCTTCCTCAGTACAGTCCCCCCTCCATCAGTATAGACCCCCCTCCCCCCAGTACAGACCCAGTGCCCCGACAAACACCAGCGCTAAATGAGCGATTGGCATGTTCTGGCTGAAAAAAGCCCTGCCTCCAGGACCCTCGTCTAGACGCTGCCCTCGGGACGGTATCACCCGTCAGCAGCTGTCACCCAGGTGTGGGCCATACCCCCATAGCAACTCCACTGCACAAGATACAGAAGCCACGCCACCTGCCACATTGCAACTCATTTTGGGGGCTAACAGGAGGGGGAAAATGACTGGGATCATTATACAAGAGGCAGAGGAGGAAGCGTGTCTCAGTGTTTACATATTGATACAATGTAGCCAATTAGCAGTGATTAGGCAGACATGGGATCTGCATTGACTTTTATGTAATATTTATACTAACAAGCTATAACTATCCTATGAGGACAGCCAGACCTTCCTGTGAAATGTCAGCTCACAGTGTGCTCCGATCAATGTCCCGTGTGACCCATTTCTTCACTGCCTCCATAAACCACTATTTTTACCCTGGTTAGGGGAGACATGACTTTACAGAAACCTAAAAGGCCGGAGTTCAGCTTTGTTATGTAGATTTCAGCATGTGATCCCAAACCTTGGCCCTGGATCACCAAACGGCAGTATGGTTTATGGCATCCTAAAGTTACTAAACCCAGTAATATGAAAATAGTTCATCCGCCCATGATGCACTAGGCGTCCAGGGGAGGAAAAAAATACATCCTGTGAGCATGAGGCCTTCATGTCTACAGTGTCAGGAACCATAAATAACAATTTCTGTACTGCACTCTCAAATATTATGGAGTACCCATATAATTGAGCTAAACAGCTTCTGGAGGAAAGCAACTCCAGCATACTATCTCCCATCCCATGTGATCCCTGCAAGCCAATTGTGAAAAGCAGAATGCACACACAGAGTGATATCTGTGTGTGTAAATGATCCTACAAGCCCGATATCCTTTGTGGCTGTCAGCTTGTAGTTCTCAACTAACTACCAGGGTGCTGTGGAGCGCCATGGTAGGCCATTGATTCTTCCTATCAGTGTATCTGCTTGCCCGTACGAACGTGTCAGATACACTGCAGGAGACTGATGGGTTCCCTGATGTAAGGGGGACTCTGAAGGGGACCCTGATATAAGAGGGAACTCTGATGGAGATCCTGATGTAAGGGGGAACTCTGATGGAGACTCTGATGTAAGGGGAATTCTGATGGAGACCCTGATATAATAGGGAACTCTGATGGAGACCCTGATGTAAGGGGGGATTCTGATGGGGACCCTGATGTACAGGGGAACTCTAATGGAGACCCTAATGTAAGGGGGAACTCTGATAGGGACCCTGATGTAAGGGGGACCTCTGATGGAGACCCTGATGTAAGGGCGGATTCTGATGGGGACCCTGGTGTACAGTGGAACTCTAATGGAGACCCTGACGTAAGGGGGAACTCTGATGGAGACCTTGATTTAAGGGAGACTCTGATGGGGACCCTGATATAAGGAAGAACTCTTAGGGGGACCTTTATGTAAGGGGAGAATTCTAATGGGGACCCTGATGTAAGGGGGAACTCTGATGCAGACCCTCATGTAAGGGGGACCCTGATATAAGAGGGAACTCTGATGGAGACCCTGATGTAAGGGGAAACTGTTGGGGACCCTAATGTAAGAGGGAACTTTGATGGGGACCCTGATGTAAGGGGAACTCTGATGGAGACCTTGATTTAAGGTGGACTCTGATGGGGATCCTAATGTAAGGGGGAACTCTGATGTGGACCCTGATGTAAGGGGGAACGCTGATGGGGATCCTGATGTAAGGGGGGACTCTGATGGGGACCCTGACATAAGGGGAACTCTGATGGGGATCCTAATGTAAGGGGGAACTCTGATGGGGACCCTGACTTAAGGGGGAACTCTGATGGGGATCCTAATGTAAGGGGGAAAGCTGATGTGGATCCTGATGTAAGGGGGAACTCTGATGGGGATCCTGATGTAAGGGGGAACTCTGATGGGGACCCTGACGTAAGGGGGAGCTCTGATGGGGATCCTAATGTAAGGGGGAAATCTGATGGAGATCCTGATGTAAGGGGGAACTCTGATGGGGATCCTGATGTAAGGGGGAACTCTGATGGGGACCCTGACGTACGGGGGAGATCTGATGGGGATCCTAATGTAAGGGGGAACTCTGATGGGAATCCTAATGTAAGGGGAACTCTGATGTGGACCCTGATGTAAGGGGGAACTCTGATGGGGACCCTGATGTAAGGGGGAACTCTGATGTGGACCCTGATGTAAGGGGGAACTCTGATGTGGACCCTGATGTAAGGGGGAACTCTGATGGGGATCCTGATGTAAGGGGGAACTCTGATGGGGATCCTGATGTAAGGGGGGACTCTGATGGGGACCCTGATGTAAGGGGGGACTCTGATGGGGACCCTGATGTAAGGGGGAACTCTGATGTGGACCCTGATGTAAGGGGGAACTCTGATGGGGATCCTGATGTAAGGGGGAACTCTGATGGGGATCCTGATGTAAGGGGGAACTCTGATGGGGATCCTGATGTAAGGGGGGAACTCTCTGATGTGTACCCTGATGTAAGGGAGAACTCTGATGGGGATCCTGATGTAAGGGCGAACTCTGATGGGGATCCTGATGTAAGGGGGAACTCTCTGATAGGGACTCTGATATAAGGAGAGAATCTGATGGGGACTCTGATGTAATGGGGTTCTGATGGGCTCAAGTTTATTGAATTATTCTGAAACGTTTGGAGACTCTGATCCGGGGGATGTCTGGGTTTCCTATTATTCTGATAATCACATAAAACACCATTTGACCGTTGGTGTGGTACTCTTACTGCATCCAACATACAATATATGATAATTAGGAGCAATAAAAACCAGACAGGGTTTCTGTATCCGGTTAACTGTTTTCCACTCCACCCAAAACTATAAAAAGAAATGTTTGGCTTTAAATATACTTTATGTTTAATATTCATAGTATATTTACTTTATGTTAAAATAAAACGAACATTTTTAAGCGAACTCCCTGTCTGTACAAAATCAGTGACTTTTCCCTCTTTTGCTGCAGCCGGTGTCCACGGATTTTGCGCAGTATGACAGTTACGGGGACATAAGCAGTGACGTTCGAGGTAAGTAGCAGCACTATATAAAAACACTTAAAAGTAGTATACAGTGTTAAAAAAAATAATAAAGAGATCTATAATGAGAGCTAATGACTATATTTTCTGTTTCCCCCCTACAGATTTTCAGGTAGGTGCCCCCTCACCCCTAGGATGTTATACTGAAAGGGGGCAGTGTGGTGATATATGCCCAACCTGCTCCAGTCTGCCCCCATGTGGTGTGTATGAGATTTACACTGGTGAATGTACTTTAGTAGGGTAGGAATGATACCTGTCTGTCTGTCTCTGTCTGTCCCCAGAAATGATCTGTCTGTCCCCATCTGTCTTTATGTTAAAAAAAAAAAAGCCACTGCTTTATATTAAACACTTCATGTTAATATATATAAACACTTCATGTATATATATATTGTGTGTATATATTTTTATTTTTCATCATATTTTTATGTTTGGCACACAGCAGCTGAAATGCATAGAAATGAATAACACTGTATTAGCTATTTGTCCTCAAAAACCTTTTACATTATGTGTTTATGTTACTGCATGGTCACTGTGTTCAGTCTGACAGTTTAGTAAGTTTTATTTCTTAATCTTTCACACGTTAGACAAGATTACAGAACTAGCAAATGGCAATAATGCAGAATTCACTTTTACTTGTTTTTTTTTACATCCATTTTGTGAGTAGTACATCCATGAGTAGTCAGCAGTGAAAAATCAGTGATTTCAATTAAAATATCCATTTGTACAGCAGACAGCTTGCATGGAGTCAGCAGCCCCGGGCATTGCTCTGTGCCTGGACTCTGGAGATAACAATTCTTCATCTTAGTGCTGATAATGATACACCCGGCGGAAACATTGACTATGTAATTAGTGAACTGCCGCGTATTTTAGCACTGTTTTATTGGTGAAAGGTTCACCTTAAAAAAATACCTTGTTCTGCTCTGGTTCCCAGGCCAATATTCGTTCTGGGGCAGCGAAGCTGAAGCTATTAGGCTTCACTACAAGTGACATCATTGCTCCAGCGCTAATAGTATGCAGCCTATGGTTCAGCAATTCCATCTGATGCTTTCCACCTGGGTGTTTTGCATTGTTATCTGCTGAGTACAGCTGTGATTATCATTATGGCTTTCTGCATGTATATTATATCCTGTGATCTTTGTACTAATCATCTTATATGGTTTATTATAACCTGCTGTGCTCTGCTTCCTTACCGGATAGCACTGTGCTGTTGCGGGGTGGAGCACTGCAATACTGTGATGTCACACAGCAGCATCTACTGTATAATGTACTCTCACTCTGCAGTACACAGGGGCACTTTGCTTGGCAGCTTCACACGGCTTATCTATTACTCATATTTATGTACAGTGCCTTGAAAAAGTATTCACACCCCTTGACAGTGACCACATTTTGTTATGTTACAACCAAAAACGTAAATGTATTTTATTGGGATTTTATGTGATAGACCAACACAAAGTGACACATAATTGTGAAGTGGAAGGAAAATGATAAATGGTTTTCAACATTTTTTTACAAATAAATATGTGAAAAATGTGAAGTGCATTTGTATTCAGCCCCCCGGAGTCAATACTTTGTAGAATCGCCTTTCACTGCAATTACAGCTGCAAGTCTTTTTGGGGATGTCTCTACCAGCTTTGCACATCTAGAGAGGGAAATTTTTGCCCATTCTTCTTTGCAAAATAGCTCAAGCTCTGTGAGATTGGATGGAGAGTGTCTGTGAACAGCAATTCTCAAGTCTTGCTACAGATTCTCAATTAGATTTAGGTCTGGACTTTGCCTGGGCCATTCTAACATATGAATATGCTTTGATCTAAACCATTCCATTGTAGCTCTGCCTGTATGTTTAGGGTCGTGTCCTGCTGGAAGGTGAACCTCTGCCTTAGTCTTAAAGCGGGGTTCCACCCAAATTTTGAACATTATCTCTATGCATTCTCTTCCTTGCCTAGATGCTGACATGCTGTGTAAAAAAATTTAAATCGCCGTAATTACCTTTTTTTTTCTAATCTTCTTAGCACTTCCTGGTTTTCCTCCCATGGGAGTAGGCGTGTTTCTAGCCTCTCCCAGACCTCCCACAATCCCCTGAGAGCTAGTCTCAGGCTTCCCAGCATGCATTGTGCAACAGCGTCATCACAACATCTCGGTGAATGCTGGGAGCACAGCATTCACCGCATCCAGGAAATACATGCTTATGGGCTTCAAATGCCCACATTGAAGATGGAAACCGCCTTCAGTGAATTTTATAAGTTAATCTTTACAACGAAATCGGACACAGGCGGACTTATTACACAGAACATGTGAGTAGATAATCATGAGAAGAAAAGTTTGTGAATGAACTTCAAAAAAAAAAAACAATAGATAGGTGGACCCCCCTTTAAGTCTTTTGCAGACTATAAGGGCTCATTTACATTTGCTTTGGCTTCAACACACATTAAAGCGCCTACCACTTCAACACACTTTTATGATGTGTTTTTGATGCTTCAGGGGTGCTTCGATGAAGCTTTGGTGAGGCTTCAGTGATGCTCTTTTGAAGCTTTGTTGAAACTTGTGAGATGCCCTGTGTGTGTGGATATCTCATACCTGCAATTTCTCCAAAACAAAGCAAAGCTAAACCTAAGTTAAAGCCTCTCAAAACTGCAGGTGCTTCAAGCGAGCTTTGTCATAGACTTCTATGGAGGCTTTGAAGACGCTTTGAAGCACCACTAAAGTGACATGGGGTACAATTTTTGAAGCAAAGCCAAAGCAAACGCAAGGTGTAAACAGGACCCATTTTATTTAGTGGCAGGGGCTTTCACTGGCATTCAGACAGCTTTAACAATGCCTGTCCGAAGCCATGTTTTGAAGCAAGTGTATACTAGCCCTAACATGTTTTCCTCTAAGATTGCTCTGTATTTGGCTCCATCCACCTCCCCTTCAACTCTGACCAGCTTCCCTGTTCCTGCTGAAGAAAAGCATTCCCACAACATGATGCTGCCACCACCATGTTTCACGGTGGGGTTGGTGTGTTCAAGGTGATGTGCAGTGTTAGTTTTACGCCACACATAGTGTTTTGCTTTTAGGCCAAAAAGTACAATTTTGGTCTCATCTGACCAGAACAGCTTCTTCCACATTTGCTGTGTCCCCCACATGGCTTCTCGCAAACAGGACTTCTTATGGCTTTCTTTCAACAATGGCTTTCTTCTTGTGACTCTTCCTTAAAGGCCAGATTTGTGAAGAGCACAACTAATAGTTGTCCTGTGGACAGATTCTCCCACCTGAGCTGTGGGTCTCTGCAGATCCTTCAGAGTTACCATGAGCCTCTTGGCTGCTTCTCTGATTAATTCTCTCCTTGCCCGGCCTGTCAGTTTAGGTGGACGGCCATGTCTTGGTAGGTTTGCAGTTGTGCCATACTCTTTCCATTTTCGGATGATGGATTGATCAAAGCTTGGGATATTTTTTTATAACCTAACCCTGCTTTAAACTTCTTCTTCACAACTTTATCCCTGACCTGTCTGGTGTGTTCTTTGGTCATCATGATGCTGTTTGTTCACTAAGGTTCTCTAACCAACCTCTGAGGGCTTCACAGAACAGCTGTATGTATACTGAGATTAAATTACACACAGGTGGATGCTATTTACTAATTAGTTGACTTCTGAAGACAATTGGTTACACTAGATTTTAGTTAAGGGTATCAGAGTAAAGGGGGCTGAATACAAATGCACATCACACGTTTCTGATATTTATTTGTAAAAAATTTGAAAACCATTTATCATTTCCCTTCCACTTCACAATTTTATGTGCCACTTTGTGTTGGTCTATCACATAAAATCCCAATAAAATACATTCACCTCTATGGTTGTAACATGACAAAATGTGGAAAACTTCAAGCCGTATGAATACTTTTTCAAGGCGCTGTATACAGTATAGCATTGACATATGCAAAGCTTCACAGCGTACATACCACACATTGCAACCAAAGGAGCTCACCGTCTATTGCCTCATTAGTGTACACATTGCGGAGCCAGTTTGAACTGATGTCAGTGAACTTACCAATATGTATTTGGATTGTGGGAGGAAAGATACAAACTCCATGCAGAGTGGATATGAATCCAGAACTCCAAGCATGCAAAGCAAAAGTGTAAAATTGTTATCTGCAGTGCTGACAAGTATTGAGTACGATGGTGTATTATTCAGTGATGTTGTGCAACAGTGCAGTGCCACCCTTGCCTGGGACCAGTTTAATGTCATCCTTTTTAGATCAGCAATGTAGTGTCATCCTTGGGTAATCAGCAGTCCAGTGCCATCCTTGGATGGATCGCCAGTTTAGTGCCATCTTAGGTTGATATGCAATGCCATGCTTATGTGGGCAGCAATGCAATGCCATCCTTGGCTGGGCAGCAATGCAGTGTCGTTCTTGGCTGAGACCATTTCAGTGCCAACCTTGGTTGATCAGAAGAGCTGTGCCATCCTTGTCTGGTCAGCAGTGCAGTGTGGTTGGGTAGCAGTGCCGAGCCATCCTTGGCTTGCAGTCAAGGGACATTATTTGCTGAACAAAAATGCAGTGCTATATTTCACTTGGAGCAGTACCACCCATGGCTGGGAGCTATGCAGTGCCATCTTTTGCTAGTAGCAGCACAGTGCCAACCATGGCTGGGAGCTATGCACTGCCATCTTTTGCTAGGAGCGGTGCAGTGCCATCCTTGGTTCATCAGCAGTGCAGTGTCATCTGGGGTTGCAGTGCCACGCTTGGCTTTAAAGCACCACAGTACCATCTTTTGCTTGGAGCAGTGCAGTGCCATCCTGGCTTGGTCAGCAGTCCAATGCTATACTGGCCTAATAAGCAGTGCAATGCCTTCCTTTCCTGGTCAGCAGAACAGCGCCATCCTTGACTGGTCAGCGGTGCCATTCTTGGGTGGCCAGCAGCACAGTGCCATCTTTTGCTAGGAGCAGTGCAGTGCCATCCATGGCTGGGAGCTATGCATTACAATATTTTGCTAGAAGCAGGGCAGTGCCACCCTGATGTGGTCAGCAGTCCAATGCTATCCTGGCCTAATAAGCAGTGCAGTGCCATCCTGGCATGGTCAGCAGTCCAATGCTATCCTTGCCTAATAAGCAGTGCAGTGCCATCCTGGCGTGGTCAGCAGTCCAATGCTATCCTGGCCTAATAAGCAGTGCAGTGCCATCCTGGCATGGTCAGCAGAACAGCACCATCCTTGACTGGTCAGCAGTGGCATTCTTTGGTGGTCAGCAGCGCAGTGCCATCTTTTGCTAGGAGCAGTGCAGTGCCATCCGTGGCTGGGAGCTATGCATTACGATCTTTTGCTAGAAGCAGTGCAGTGCCACCCTGGCCTGGTCAGTGACATCTTTTGCTAAGAGCAGTGCAGTGCCATCTGTGGCTGGGAGCTATGCATTACAATATTTTGGTAGAAGCAGTGCAGTGCCATCCTGGCCTGGTCAGCAGTCCAGTGCTATCATGGCCTAATGTGCAGTGCCATCCTGGCCTGGTCAGCAGAACAGTGCCATCCTTAACTGGTCAGCAGTGCCATTCTTGGGTGGTCAGCAGCGCAGTGCCATCTTTTGCTAGGAACAGTGCAGTGCCATCCATGGCTGGGAGATATGCATTACAATCTTTTGCTAGGAGCACTGCAGTGCCACCCTGACCTGGTC
This sequence comes from Lithobates clamitans, assembly GCA_037952925.1. Taxonomy (NCBI): domain Eukaryota; kingdom Metazoa; phylum Chordata; class Amphibia; order Anura; family Ranidae; genus Lithobates; species Lithobates clamitans. The sequence goes on from JBBGZY010001316.1 coordinate 1,664,517, forward strand.
AGTGCCATCTTTTGCTAATAGCAGTGCAGTGCCATCTGTGGCTGGGAGCTATGCATTACAATATTCTTTGTAGAAGCAGTGCAGTGCCATCCTGGCCTGGTCAGCAGTCCAATGCTATCATGGCCTAATGTCATGGCCTAAAAAGCTGTGCAGTGTCATCCTGGCCTCGTTAGCAGAACAGCGCCATCCTTAACTGGTCAGCAGGGTCATTCTTGAGTGGTCAGCAACGCAGTGCCATCTTTTGCTAGGAGCAGTGCAGTGCCATACTGGCCTGGCAAGCAGTACAGTGACTTTTTTTTCCTCTGTGAGCAGTGCAATTCCATTCTTGGCTGGGAGCAATGCAGTGCCATCTTTTACTAGTAACAGTGCAGTGCCATCCTTGGCTGGTCAGCAGTACAGTGCCATGATAACACACAGGTGCCTCTTTTATCTCCCGGTTATACTCTTTTTGATGCCACCTGGCTGATTCTAAACACTGGGGACAGGTAAAAGGAGAGAACATTTCAGCTTTATTGTTCATGTCGCTGAGCCTGGGCTCCTCACTCATGCCAGGGCCCCAGAGGGAGGCAGCAGGCGTGCTGGTGCAACAATAAAGCAATAGAAAACTGAAAGATGATTGCCAACGGGGACAGACCATTGACTTGCCCGTGTAGACTGCAGACAGTGTCACAGGACAACAGTGATAACATTGAATGCTTAAGCAGTAATATTACCAAAAAGTACAATTCCATTTTGGGGGAATGGCTGCAGCTGGACGCATCCAGAGGCTTCTCCATCATTTTGTACCTCTTAGTTTGCAGCTGTCATAAAGTAGAGCCCAGTGGAGTCTCACTCCACCTGCTGCACATGCTAAGCAATGAGAATGGCTGCAGCAGTTGAGCAAAGCTGGAGTCCCCGAAAGATGTGCTCCATCCTGCTAGTCGCCACCCCAAAATTGGAATATCAAATCCGGGTGGATGGAGTCATTTATCCTGCTTACCTGCAGTGTGACAGAGCTCCTGCTTTAACCCTTTGCGCTCTGTGCGTAGACCTGTCTGTGCGCTCGTCCTGACTTCCACATAGCTGCATGTGTACCCATAGAGCTGGTGTTTAGGAAGCGCAGTGAACCCTCCCTGCTTCTGTGTAACTGGTGCTTCTCTGAATGTTTCTCCACATAGTCACTGCCCGATGGTCACGTTCCCGCCATGAGAATGGATAGGGGTGTCTCTATGCCCAACATGTTGGAACCAAAGGCAAGTTCTCCTTTATACACTACAAGACATGGCGCCGATGCTTACGGGGGAAATGGATGGCGCTTGGGGTGCCTCGGCTTTCACTTCCTCTGATGACAGGGGGCGCCGTCTGTTTTGGGGGGTTCTTGGGGTGAAGGTAGCCGAGGGGTCAGGCTAGGAGGTTTGATTATTATGAAATGTTCAATTTTTGGGTTAGATTATGGGGTGTCAGTCCAGGCAAATCAGGTGTGAATGGACCCGTCATGTAGGCTGCTGCTGCTTGACCGCCTTCTGAAAGTGCTAATTGCCTGGCTTCAGTATCTTACCAGTAGTATGCAAATTAAGAGCTCTGGTTTTACCAGCTGTATACCTATCCCAACCCTGCAATTGAAGCCAGAGGCAGCCAGGCGAAGAGCATTTCCAGAAGTAGGTCAGCAAGCCTACATGACGAGTCTCTTTAATGGTTTTCCATATGTCTCATGACAGGTGCCCTTTAAAAAGCACATATAGATTGTGGACTGCTGTATATATCATTTTTGGGTGGACTTAATGTAAATTTCCCTAGGAAGGAATACAGGAGCCTTCATTGATCTTCTTCTGAAAATGCTAATTTACTGGCTGTTTTTCTTACTCGCTGGCTTTAATACTTTTCGAGTCAATGACCCAGCAGAAGCATCAGGAAAATGAGAGAAATATTAGACATCCTCATCTGCTTGCTTGTTCGTAGGTCAGCGACTTGGAAAATCAAAGCAAAAGGGTCAAACTAGCAGCCAGATCGTTTTTCAGAATGAGGCATCAGCAATGGCAGCCTTGGCATTCCTCTAAAGAAAAAGTTTTCTTTAAACAAAGATGTCTGGCAGTTCTTTATTACCGGAATAATGGGTCCCATAGTCAGGCCCTAACTTGTTTTCTGGGGTTCCAAGATCGGTATGACATCATAGGGTGATTGAATTGGTTTGTGGGTCCATAATGTTCTCAGGATAATATTTGGGCAGTGATGATAAGGGCATGGGGCCCCAGGACTGTCATGATTCTCTGGGGTTTCTTTAGGGAGAGGGCTGCACCCCTAGCAGTATCTGGAATAGTAATGGGACAGTACTCTGTACCCCATTGCTCCATGCTGCCCTCTAGTGGCTGAGCTCAACAGTGACACCCCTCCAATACTACCAGCCACACACATATGACTTGCCCTCCCTCTGCACAAGTGGGTGTTCTGCTCTATCATACAGTCCATGAGTACTGATGATTTGCTTGGTTTATCCCAGATTCATCCCTATGAGATGCTGATGGTAACAAACAGGGCTCGGAACAAGATCCTAAGGGATGTGGACCGGACTAGACTGGAGGTGAGACCAGTGACTCTTCCTTTGAATTTGTCTTTTTCTATTTAGTAAATATTAAGGACCCATTTACTACTTTGCTGCGCGGAGACAAGTTCAATGGACAGCCAAAGCACCCTAACGTGCGTAAAGTGTTACTAAACCCAGAACCTGCATTAAATATATCTGGTCTCCCACAATACACAGAACATGGAAATGCAATTATTTTACTGAATATAAACTGCTAAATACCTTTTCTCATCAGCAGTATATAGCAGTCTTGTGACTTCTATCAGTGTCGGGTTAAAGCTTGTAAGAAGAGTTTTCTTTCTGCTCTGACTGTCCTATGAGGATGCAGGACCCCCGACCCTCTGTCTGGATAGTGCTGATTGGCCCTGTGCTGATAACATGCACCCTCCCCCCCAAAAAAAAAAAACTCTCTAATAATACACACCAAACTGAGCATGTGCAGAGTGTCTCCAAGGCTCTGTTCTATCAGAAGATGGTTTGGGGAAAGTGGAAGAATGGGAGGATCAGAGAAGACAGGATCAAACAGCCCTTTTACACAATGCGTAGGATTAACCCCTTAGGTCCCACAGTGAGTATAACAAGCATGCTTTACTGTTTACAGACTGATTTTACTGTTGTGGGTTTAGTAACACTTTAAGAAAAGCACAAGACCCTTTTTATCCAGTGCAATGTATTTGCAGCATGCTACAATGCATGGGCATTGCCTTAGTGCATTAGGGTGCCGTTCAAAATCAATGAAAATGCATGTTATGTGCATTATGCATATTGCCATAATGCACAGGGTAACGCATGTGTTACCGCAATGCGGAAGTGTAAATGAGCCCTTAAAGCCCAACTGAATTTTCAGTTTGCATTAATGACATATGCGTCAAAATTAAAGGTGTGCAAAGCCCTACAGTTGGTCATTTTTCTAAGGTAGTCACAGCCTGAGTAGAAAAACCTGTCCTCTGTCAACATGCTGCAAAGAAGGACCCTCGCTCTCTGAGTGGAAGCAGTGGTCTCTCTGCAGAGTTCTGGCACACCCCTAGCTAAGATCTCTCCATTGAATAAAGAGCATGAGCTTTGTTAATTCCAGAGCTACTGGTCTGAGTCAGCAGAGTGCGTGTCAGCCCTCTGCAGAGAGACTGCTGCTTCAACTCTTTGTAGCATGCTGGCATAGGACAGGCCTTTCTACTCAGGCTATGGTTGTTTTCTAAGCAAAACACTGATATGTATTTAGTGGATTTATATTGAAATTTCAGCTGGGATTTAAATCACCTTTGCTGACCTACTTTTAAGAAAATGCTATCTGACTGTTATGCTGACTCACCAGCTTACAGTATATATTTATTAAAATCTTGTGTTCAGTTTTTAGAGCAGAGAAAGGGTTAAAGTACACTATATTACGGTGCCTTGAAAAAGTATTCATACCCCTTGAAATTTTCCACATTTTGTCATGTTACAACCAAAAACATAAATGTATTTTATTGGGATTTTAGACCAACACAAAGTGGCACATAATTGTGAAGTGGAAGGAAAATGATAAATGTTTTTCAATTCTCTTTACAAATAAATATGTGAAAAGTGTGAAGTACATTTGTATGGCGCCCCCCGGAGTCAATACTTTGTAGAACCTCCTTTCACTGCAATTACAGCTGCAAGTCTTTTTGGGGATGTCTCTACCAGCTTTCCACACCTAGAGAGGGACATTTTTGCCCATCATTCTTTGCAAAATAGCTCAAGCTCTGTCAGATTGGATGGAGAGCATCTGTGAACAGCAATTTTCAAGTCTTGCTACAGATTCTCAGTTGGATTTAGGTCTGGACTTTGACTGGGCCATTCTAACACATGAATATGCTTTGATATAAACCATTCCATTGTAGCTCTGGCTGTATGTTTAGGGTCGTTGTACTGCTGGCAGGTGAACCTCAGCCTCAGTCTCAAGTCTTTTGCAGACTCCAACAGGTTTTCTTCTAAGATTGCCCTGTATTTGGCTCCATCCATCTTCCCATCAACTCTGACCAGCTTCCCTGTCCCTGCTGAAGAAAAGCATCCCCACAACCTGATGCTGCCACCACCATGTTTCACGGTGGGGTTGGTGTGTTCAGAATGATGTTCAGTGTTAGTTTTCCGCCACACATAGCATTTTACTTTTAGACCACAAAGTTCAATTTTGGTCTTATCTGACCAGAGCACCTTCTTCCACATGTTTGCTGTGTCCCCCACATGGCTTTTCGCAAACTGCAAATGGGACTTCTTATGGCTTTCTTTCAACAATAGCTTTCTTCTTGCCACTCTTCCATAAAGACCAGATTTGTGGAGTGTACCACTAATAGTTGTCCTGTGGACAGATTCTCCCCCCTGAGCTGTGGATCTCTGCAGCTCCTCCAGAGTTACCATGGGCCTCTTGGCTGCTTCTCTGATGAATGCTCTCCTTGCCCGGCCTGTCAGTTTAGGTGGACGGCCATGTCTTGGTAGGTTTGCAGTTGTGCCACAATCATTTCATTTTCGGATGATGGATTGATGAGATGTTCAAAGCTTGGGATATTATTTTACAACCTAACCCTACTTTAAAGTTCTCCACAACTTTATCCCTGACCTGTCTGGTGTGTTCCTTGGCCTTCATGATGCTGTTTGTTCACTAAGGTTCTTTAACAAACCGCTGAGGGTTTCACAGATCAGCTGTATTTATACTGAGATTAAATGACACACAGGTGGACTCTACCAATTAGGTGACTTCTGAAGGCAATTGGTTCCACTAGATTTTAGTTAGGGGTATCACAGTAAGGCTGGGTTCACACTGCTGCGGTGCGGGAACGCAGCGAATTTACTGCGGGTTCCCGCACCGCACCAACTCGCACGGCAGTTCACACTGCCATATGCGAACTGCTGGGGAGTGTCATACAATGTTAATGACACCCCCAGTTCAGCCCGCATATCGCAATGCGAACTGACAATTCGGACACTTTCGGATCGCATAGGTGTGAACACCCATGCGATCCGATTTTGGTCCGAACAAAAAAAAGGGTCCTGTGCGAGTTTGGACCGAATGCGGTGCGATATCAGCCATACTATCTGTATGGCTGATATCGCACAGCACAGACATCGCATGTGATGTGAACAGCAGTGCGCTGCGAATCACATGCGATGTCTGCAACGGCAGCAGTGTGAACCCAGCCTGAAGGGGGCTGAATACAAATGCACGCCACACTTTTCACATATTTATTTGTAAAAAAAAATTAAAAAACAATTATCATTTTCCTCCCACTTCACAATTATGTGCCACTTTGTGTTGGTCTATCAAATAAAATCCCAATAAATTACATTTACATTTTTGGTTGTAACATGGCAAAATGTGTAAAATTTCAAGGGGTATGAATACTTATTCAGGGCACTGCCTTTACACACACATGAACTTTAACCTCCCTGGCGGTATGATTATTTCGGATTTTAGGTGCTGAAAGCGGTACCATTATTTTGCATGGAAATTTGGCGTTTTATATTGTAGGTCTGTAATTATTAACAATAACACACTTAAGTCTGTCCACCAAGAGTCTAGTAGATATCCCGGGTATGATGAAGTTTGAAACACAAAAACATAAATTATAATATAATAAATAAATATAAATCATTAAAAAAATTAATAATATAATAATAATAAAAAAGTTACCCCACAATTCACTATCGCTCAATTCTGCAAGTGTTCTACTTTACTATCGCTGTTTTCTAGCTGGTCTAAAGCCATTTTTGACATAAAGTGACGGTTTTGGTTGCTATGGACAATCTCCAGTTTCCAGGCAGAAAGAACAGTATATATATTATAAAACTGCATGCAGGGCATTGGACAAAGCACTGGGGACAAAAGGAATGTGAAATGATTTCATACAGTACTGTAATCTGTAAGATTACAGTACTCTATGTATGTGTTATGATTTTTACTTTTTTTTTAATTTGCCGCCAGGCTCCGCCCCCGTGCATCGCTGCGGGGAACGGAGCCTGGCACAGAGAGGCTTCGGGGGAGACAGAGCCCGCAGACACAGTGGGGGGACATCGCAGGATTCTGGGGACAAGGTAAGTAACACCGCACCAGGATCCTGCAATGTAATCCTGAGTGTGGCTCGGGGTTACCGCTAATTGTGCTGAAATTTAACCCCGAGCCACACTCAGGAAAACTGTCAGGGAAGCTACTGACATCCCAGTCTTAGTCCGTAGGGTTCAATTTTGAGTTGGCCCACCCTTCGCAGCTATAACAGCTTCAACTCTTCTGGGAAGGCTGTCCACAAGGTTTAGGAGTGTGTCTATGGGAATGTTTGACCATTCTTCCAGAAGTGCATTTGTGAGGTCAGGCACTGATGTTGTATGAGAAGACCTGGCTCGCAGTCTCCGCACTAATTCATCCCAAAGGTGTTCTGTCGGGTTGAGGTCAGGACTCTGTGCAGGCCAGTCAAGTTCCTCCACTCCAAACTCACTATCCATTTATGGACCTTGCTTTGTGTACTGGTGAGCAGTCATGTTGGAACAGGAAGGGGCCATCCCCAAACTGTTCCCACAAAGTTGGGAGCATGAAATTGTCCAAAATGTCTTGATATGCTGACGCCTTAAGAGTTCCCTTCACTGGAACTAAGGGGCCGAACCCAACCGCTGAAAAACAACCCCACCCCATAATCCCCCCTCCACCAAATGATTTGGACCAGTGCACAAAGCAAGGTCCGTAAAGACATGGATGAGCGAGTTTGGGGTGGAGGAACTTGACTGGCCTGCACAGAGTCCTGACCTCAATCCGATAGAACACCTTTGGGAAGAATTAGAGCAGAGACTAAAAGCCAGGTCTTCTCGTCCAACATCAATGCCTGACCTCACAAATGTTCTTCTGGAAGAAAGGTCAAACATTCCCATAGACTCCTAAACCTTGTGGACAGCCTTCCCAGAAGAGTTGAAGCTGTTATATCTGCAAAGGATGGGCCAACTCAATATTGAACCCTACGGACTTATGCCCCGTACACACGGTAGGATTTTCCGACGGAAAATGTTCTATGGGAGCTTGTTGACGGAAATTCCGACCGTGTGTGGGCTCCATCGGACATTTTCCATCGGAATTTCCGACACACAAAATTAGAGAGCTGGATCTTAAATTTTCCGACAACAAAATTCGTTGTCGTAAATTCCGAGCGTGTGTACACAGTTCCAACGCACAAAGTTCCACGCATGCTCGGAATCAAGTAGAAGAATCAAGTAGAAGAGCCACACTGACTATTGAACTTCGTTTTTCTCGGCTCATCGTACGTGTTGTACGTCACCGCGTTCTTGACGTTCGGAATTTCCGACAACATTTGTGCTACCGTGTGTATGCAAGACAAGTTTGAGCCAACATCCGTTGGAAAAAAAACATGGATTTTGTTGTCGAAAAATCCTATCGTGTGTACAGGGCATAAGACTGGGATGCCATTAAAATTCAGGCGTTCCAATACTTTTGGTAATATAGTGTATATGTAAATCAGTTACTCCATACACTATATGCATGACAAAAAAAACAAAACACTGTTTTCACCATACTGGAGATGATTCATCAGATGTCATGTGACTGCCATTCATTCAGGGCTGAGGCTGTGGGTGGAGCTTAGTGGCACCGCTGAGAAGGGTGACAATGCTACTGCAGCATTGGGAGTTGCTGGTTTAGTGTTGTCACCCTATTACAAGAAGTCCAGGAGGCACTGCAAACACTGGCAGGATGGATAAGTAATCAGGGCAAAAAGCTACTAAAAAAATGATTTCAATTATTAGGCTCTGTAGATGCAATAAATTGCAAGAATACTTTTATTTTATTTTTATTTTTTTTTGGGGGGGGGGGGGGGTTGTTTCTTTTTTCTTTGCTGTCTGTTCCCCATCAGAGAATTTTTTTGTTCTAGAGACACAACAGGGGGTCAGAGGTAATCTCTCCAAGTGAAGGTGTCCACATTGGAAGATTTCCCCTCACTTCCTGTTTTGGTGACAATCCAAAAATGTTGGATTTTCATTCACTTTCTGTCACAGTGACGCCAGGAGAATTGCGAGAATGAATATTCCCAGCGGGGACACAGACAATAAAAACCTGACATATGTTCTAACCCTTCCACTCGCCATCCAAGTTTGGCCTTTAGTTATACTTGAAATAGTTTTTCAGTCGCTCAGCTGGAACACGCAGAAAATGAAATTACAGCCACCAAACAGAATGCTTGTTCCAGGTCATTGATTTAGAGAGTATTCCAGCATAAGGATCGGCATGACAGCCAGGCAAAGCGCATATCCTGAAGGAATTGTAGTTGTTTTTTTTTAGCGAATTACTTTATTAAATGTAAAACAAATTCATAAATAAATGAAGACTTTGTGCAGTGTGGATTTTAATGCCCTCTCCGTGTCCTCTCCGCAGCGCCACCTGGCACCCGAAGTGTTCCAAGAGATCTTTAAGATGACGATACAGGAATTCGACAAGCTGCCACTTTGGAGACGCAACGAACTGAAGAAGAGGGCCCGGCTTTTCTGAGACGTTTTACCGCCGGAGCCCTTCTGCGGCTGTGTCACCTACAGGAAGCAATCCAATACTCTGCCCCGTGTGATAAGATATACCCTCGAACGGGGCGGTGCTAGTGGGAAAGGGGGCGTGGTGCCACTCTGCCTTCCCACGCTACTCCACATCCTGTCTCTAGGCATGCCATTGGACAATGGATGGCAGGTGTCCTTAAACTGCCACACTGGCTTACTCTGCCATCCCCCGCAGATCACTCTGCCCTCCCCTGCGGATCCAAATATAAGATGAGAGTGCAAGTTGCCTGGGGGTGCTTTTTTGTGTGTGTGTGTGTGTTTGTGCAAGAGAATTTAACTTTTTAAAGTCGATATAACACTGGGCTGTTGTGATCTATAGAGTGGACTGGTCATAGTGCTGATAACAGACATGATACTAGAGCTGCTTTTCTTAGAAAAGGGGTGACCATTGTTAAACTTGGCTTTAAATATATCCAGGCCATGGAAATCCTTGTTTCACTTCTCTAGGCACCTAGTATCCCTCAGCATGGGCCTAGATCATCAGGCCAAACCATCAGCTGGACATAGAGCAAGACTTTAGACCGACTTCTGCTCCTCTAGGACAAGTGGTATGGGTCAGAAACCCCAGTTCTGGGGTGATGGTACATCAAGAACAATACTTAAAGGGAACTTTCTTATATCTATATTTGGAAAACGTGCCCTGAAGCTCCACAAGTCAGCAGTGTAATTTCCCGTAATCGATCTTTCTTTAATAAATGGGTGATCGCTGTAAAATTTAGCTTACGGAAATATATCCAGCCAAGTTCATGTGATGGAAGACCTTATATCACTTTTCTAGGTATTATTATTATACATAGTTTATATAGCGCCAACAGTTTACGCAGAGCTTTACAATGTATATGGTATCCCTCAGGATGGGCCTAGATCTTTAGGCCAAATCAATAGGTGGACAACGACCAAGACCTTACCCCAACTTCAGTTCCTCTAGCATAAGTGGTTTTTGTCAGGAACCCCGGTGTGGAGTGGTAGTACGGTTCAGGTTTTAGTAAATCTACCCAACCAAGTTCATGCCTTGGAAGACCTGCTATCACTTCTCTAGGTATATGGAATACCTCAGCATTAGCCTAGGTCTTCAGGCCAAACCAATAGGGGGACAGAGAACAAGACCTTACTTACTCCAACTTCTGTTCCTCTAGAATAAGTAGTTTGTGTCAGGAACCCCCGAGTATGGAGTGGTGGTACGGTTCAGGCTTTAGTAAATTTACCCAGCCAAGTTCATGCCTTGGAAGATCTGATATAGCTTCTCTAGGTATATGGAATCCCTCAGCATGGGCCTAAATCATCTGGCCAAACCAATGGGTGGACAAAGACCTTGCATTGAGTTTTGCTCCTCTGGGACAAAGTGGTTTGGGCCAGGAACTTTGGCTATGGGCTGGTGGTACAGGTCAGGAACAACACTTAATTCCCTAGCTGTGCCACTCTTGAATGTGTGGTTAGGTGCTAATAGTACAAATGTTCCTCCCAGTTGGAGATCACCAGAAAGCCTAGGACCAGGACCAGGTCCACAAACACCATACTCTCACCACAGGTTTTCCTCCCTAAAGGAGGCTGTAATTTTTATATGTACATTAGAAAATTTACCATTCCCATCAGTCGAGGGCTGTCACATATCTACCAGACTACCACTGTCATCCTTCAGTAGAATACGTAAGGAGAAAAAGTCTGGAGTGCTGTCTTCTCTATGTTCACCTGAAGGTCCCAGCATTATTGATTGGATTGTTTTAAGGCCACCATCTCTTGTATGTTGTATTTTTTTAATCCTTGATGCACTTGTTCTAAGACAAAGGAATATATCTTATATATCCTTCATTCCTGCTTCTCCACTTTTATTTATTTTTGATAAAAATCCTTTTCTTAAGTTTTTCTGCCTTCCGCAGGGTGACCTAAGAGTGACAGGAGCTTATCTTCCATTAACTAGGTGCTCTCTTGGGTGGAAAGTCACGTATTCAGATATATTTTAGTTTTTATACTAGACTCTCTAGCTCAGAGGTTGTCAATTTATCCAGGCATAGAGGGCCTCAACTGTGGCCCCTGACATCACTAAAGAGCCACACATAGGGGTCTATTTATTTATTTTAAAAATTCTACATATCCATCCAGTGAATCTGCATGCAGTTTTGTTCTGTGCAAATTAAGCAGAAACTATTGTTCTTTAGGCTGTTTTCTCTTCCAAAGGAATGTTCTTTTTATGGGCATTACTAAAATACTACATTATAGCCACTAGATGGAGCCAAGGAGCACAGATAATACATCAGGCTTAGTAACAGGAGATAAAATGTAACAATTGCAGAGAATGCTAGAGGGAATCAGCGAAACAAAGTAACCATTGGCTGGTGTTCTCTAGTATTGTTATGTTGTATCTGTTGTATGCATTTCTTGAGCTCCTCGGGTCCATTTAGTGGCCATAACATAAACATAGTATTTAACTACTGCCTATAATAAAAACAAACTTGTTCAGAAGAGAAAATAGCCTAAAGAATATATATATTTTTTTTAATAAATAGACCCCATCATATTCATTACATATAATACTACAGACGAGATGGTACCACAGGAGAGGGTCAGAGACTGTGGACAATGCTACAGGTATGGTTGGGGACTGAAGACACCGAGTAGGACACAGACAGTATCTGGGAGCATATTCAGAGACAGAGACTGCTAGAGATCACTGCCATTGCAGTCCCTTTACAAATCTGTGCTCCCAGTACTGACTGCTGGGGTACGTGGGTCACCCAACAATCACCAAATCCATCAAATTACCAAACTGGGGGGGGGGGGGGGGGGGCTTGTGTTCAGATTCCTGCACAATTGGGTCATAAATTTGCAGATTGTACAGTCAAATTGTCCCATGTGCCCAGATCTATATTCCGTTTGGTAGCTCTTCTTTAAGAGTGTAGGTGCAAGTACTTACCCCCCCCCCCCCCCCCATCCCTGAACACGTGTGGCCCTGGTCATTAAAGTGATTATGGCTAGCAGTGTTGCACCTTTCCTCTTGTTGCTGTCAGTGGGTGTAATAAAAAATACCCAAAGCATTGGTGTCTGTGAGAGCAATAATTACCCCCAGCATTGGTGTCAGTGGAAATAATAATTACCCCCAGCATTGGTATCAGTGGGAGTAATAATTACCCCCCGCATTGGTGTCAGTGGAAGTAATAATTACCCCCAGCATTGGTATCAGTGGGAGTAACAATTACCTCCAGCATTGGTATCAGTGGGAGTAACAATTACCCCCCGCATTGGTGTCAGTGGAAGTAATAATTACCCCCAGCATTGGTATCAGTGGAAGTAATAATTACCCCCAGCATTGGTATCAGTGGAAGTAATAATTACCCCCAGCATTGGTATCAGTGGGAGTAACAATTACCCCCAGCATTGGTGTCAGTGGAAGTAATAATTACCCCCAGCATTGGTATCAGTGGGAGTAATAATTACCAGCCGCATTGGTGTCAGTGGAAGTAATAATTACCCCCAGCATTGGTATCAGTGGGAGTAACAATTACCTCCAGCATTGGTATCAGTGGGAGTAACAATTACCTCCAGCATTGGTATCAGTGGGAGTAACAATTACCCCCAGCATTGGTGTCAGTGGAAGTAAAACAAATGCCCCAGCATTGGTATTAGTGGGAGCAATAATTACCCGCAGCATTGGTGTCAGTGGGAACAATAATTACCTCCAGCAATGGTGTCATTAGAAGTATCAAAAATGCTCTCAGCATCGGTGCCAGTGGGAGTGATAATTACCCCCCAGCATTGGAGTCAGTGGGAGCAATAATTATCCCCCAGCACTGGAGTCAGTGGGAGAAATAATTACCCCAGCATTGGTGACAGTGGGAAACATAATTACCCCCAGCAGTGGTGTCAGTAGAAGTAATAGAAATACTCTCAGCATTGCTGTCAGTGGGAGTAATAATTACCCCCAGTGTTTGGTTTCAGTAGAAGTAACAAAAAATGCCCCCAGCCTTGGAGTCAGTGGGAGCAATAATTACCCCCATGCAGTGGAGTTAGTGGGAGCAATAATTAACACCCCTGATTTGGTGTCAGTGGGTGTAACTGTAAATTCCAGCATTGGAGTCAGTTGCTGCAATAAAAAACACCCCCACACTGGTGTCCGTGGCATTACTATTTAACTGTTGCCCACATTGGTGCTCAATGGCAGTGAAATGTACCCCTCCCCTCTGCTTTGGGGCTCACTGGTAGTGAAATGTACACCCCCCAGAATTGGTGGTCAGGGGCAGAGATATTTACTGCCCCTCCCCCCATCCACTAAAATTAGTGGTCATTGCAGTGAAATGTACACTCCTCCTTCGCCTGCATTGGCAGTCAGTGTTTCCTTACCTGCATCACTGCCAGTCTCCGGGATGACATCAGGCTGGGACTATACTTGTAGTGTTGGGTGGAGAGCGCATCTACCTGATACCAGTATTTCAGTGCCGGCTGCTGCCATTCTGCAAAGTCCTAGTGTCCTGGGTTCTGCGGGACGGACATTACGAGACAGGGACTATAATCCCGGGACTGTCCCGCCAAATCCGGGACACTTGACAACAATGCCGGTGCTGGGAGGTGTCCCGGCACAGAAGAAAAGTTTCAAGCTGACAATCTGATTAAATTCTCTTGCAGTGAGTGAGATGTGGTTGAAGATTTTTTTTTTATTATTTCCATGAGCTTCTTTTTCTGAATAAATGATGTTTCCTCCATGGCCCGTCTGCGCTCCTCCCGCCAGCCACACGGACAATCTCTGGGAGCCAGGACGGGGGGAAGGGCGCTGATCTGTGCACCAATCCGCTTCTCTGATCAGTAACCGCATATAACTGGAGTTTAGGTACTTTCACATATCAAATATATAACAGGAAGAACGTATGAAATAATCTACGTGTGAACCCTGACCCCCCCCCCCCCACCATAGCAGGAGAGGCGCCAACCACCCCTCAGTATTGAACCCTCACCTGTTATCTGTACAACCTTCATTAAAGAGGAATATTACACTAATCCTGTGTGTCCTTTATATGAAACAGATACCGAGAATTACACACAGCATTCAGGACAAGAGAAATGGTGTGCAGAGTCCATACATACTGTACAGAATAAGAACAGATACTGAGAATTACACACAAGATGCAGAAAAAAAGAAATGGTACTGTGCAGAGTCCGTACATACAGAATAAGAAGAGATACTGAGAATTACTCCCAGGATACAGGACAAGAGAAGTGGTACTGTGCAGAGTCCATACATACAGAATAAGAACAGATACTGAGAATTACACACAAGATGCAGAAAAAAAGAAATGGTACTGTGCAGAGTCCGTACATACAGAATAAGAACAGATACTGAGAATAACTCCCAGGATACAGGACAAGAGAAGTAGTACTGTGCAGAGTCCATACATACAGAATAAGAAGAGATACTGAGAATTACACCCAGGATACAGGACAAGAGAAGTGGTACTGTGCAGAGTCCATATATACAGAATAAGGAGAGATACTGAGAATTACACCCAGGATACAGGACAAGAGAAGTAGTACTGTGCAGAGTCCATACATACAGAATAAGAACAGATACTGAGAATTACACTCAGCATACAGGACAAGAGAAGTAGTACTGTGCAGAGTCCATACATACAGAATAAGAAGAGATACTGAGATATACACTCAGCATACAGGACAAGAGAAGTAGTACTGTGCAGAGTCTATACATACAGAATAAGAACAGATACTGAGAATTACACCCATAATACAGGACAAGAGAAGTAGTACTGTGCAGAGTCCATACATACAGAATAAGAACAGATACTGAGAATTACACTCAGCATACAGGACAAGAGAAGCAGTACTGTGCAGGGTCCATACATACAGAATAAGAACAGATACTAGGAATGACACCTGTGAATTGCCCCCCCCCCCCCCCCCCCCAGGGTAGGATATAACCCGTCTCTCATGCAGTGAATTGTTTTCTATACTGTCTGATCTCTTCTTTCTGGAACTGTCACATTCTTAGACATCATACAGTCAGTGGCACTGTGGGGGGGCTCAGGTCGGTTACCGTCTGCTGCCTCTATAATGGGAGTGCAGTCCATTGTTATCGATCGCTCAGCCATAAGCTCCGCTCTCCACTTCTTAATGAGGGGAAATCAGGATGAAACAATCCGATAACAATTTATTCTTTGTGACAAGTGCGCCATGGATGGAGGAAATTGTTCACCCGCTGACTTCACCTTGGAAGTGACAACCGTCTAATATCCCGCTGTGACACCATAGAGACACGATTGTATCAATTGTAAATACGTTTCCTGATCCTCTTCATGTCAGTGTATGAACAGCTTTATCTCTGTAATCTTTTTTTATTTTTTTGCCCATCACTGTTCTCTTTTTTATTAAGTTTTGCAGGTTACATCCCATCATATGCTGACATGAGGGGGACCGGGAAATCGGATTGTGCAAATTTCCTTTAGCTCTGCCAATATTGTATTGGAAGGGCTTGCCTGATGGAATAAATATCAATAGTATATATCAGGGGTTTCCAAACTTTATAAACATATGGCCAGTTTACTGTCCTTCAGAATGGGGACCAGACTGGCCATTGGGAGTAGAAAATGACCTGGCATCAGTAGGAGTACACAATGCCCATCTTTGGTGTCACTGGGAGGAACCATGGCCCCATTGTTGGTGTCACTGGGAGGAACCGTGGCCCCATTGTCGGTGTCACTGGGAGGAACCGCTGCCCCATTGTTGGTGTCACTGGGAGGAACCGTGGCCCCATTGTTGGTGTCACTGGGAGGAACCGTGGCCCCATTGTTGGTGTCACTGGGAGGAACTGTGGCCCCATTGTTGGTGTCACTGGGAGGAACCGTGCCCCCATAGTTGGTGCCACTAGGAGGAACCGTGGCCCCATAGTTGGTGTCACAGGGAGGAACTGTGGCACCATTGTTGGAGTCACTGGGAGGAACCATGGCTCCATTGTTGGTGTCAATGGGAGGAACCATGGCCCCATTGTGTCACTGGGAGGGACTGTGGCACCATTGTTGGAGTCACTGGGAGGAACCATGGCCCCATTGTTGGAGTCACTGGGAGGGACTGTGGCCCCATTGTTGGAGTCACTGGGAGGAACCGTGGCCCCATTGTGGGAGTCACTGGGAGGAACCGTGGCTCCGTTGTTGGAGTCACTGGGAGGAACTGTGGCACCATTGTTGGAGTCACTGGGAGGAACTGTGGCACCATTGTTGGAGTCACTGGGAGGAACCATGGCTCCATTGTTGGTGTCAATGGGAGGAACCATGGCCCCATTGGTGTCACTGGGAGGAACCGTGGCCCCATTGTTGGAGTCACTGGGAGGAACCGTGGCCCCATTGTTGGAGTCACTGGGAGGAACCGTGGCCCCATTGTTGGAGTCACTGGGAGGAACCGTGGCCCCATTGTTGGAGTCACTGGGAGGAACCGTGGCCCCATTGTTGGAGTCACTGGGAGGAACCGTGGCCCCATTGTTGGAGTCACTGGGAGGGACCATGGCCCCATTGTTGGAGTCACTGGGAGGAACTGTGGCCCTATTGTTGATGTCACTGGGAGGAACTGTGGCCCCATTGTTGGAGTCACTGGGAGGAACTGTGGCTCCATCGTTGGAGTCACTGGGAGGAACTGTGGTTCTATTGTTGGTGCCAGTGGATAAAATATTGCCCCAAGGGCCAAATAAAAGCAAGCAAAGGCCCCCAGGCTGCAGTTTGGAGAGCACTGGTATAGATTAACTATGTTCCAAAATCCTTCACGTGTGCAGATGCAGTGCAATGTTTTTTTGAATCTGGCAGAAGCTGACAGTGCATGTGCACATGTACAGGGATCTGACTAGTGTCATCATTCTGCTACAGGCAGGAGGAACCATTTCCTCAGTCTCCTCTCCCCTAGTGATCAGACTGCAACATTGTAACTTTGTAGAAAATCACAAGATGAGAGGATGCAGCACGGGGCTGATCTGTGTTAAACATTTCTGAACACAGCCCAGAGCTGCACATCTTTCCAAATCATCTTTACAGCAAAATATCTGATGGGGTCTGGTGGCAATAAAAGCAGCCAATGAACAGAGAACCTCTGCAGCTCCCCCAGCCAATAGAAACTTGATTATATGCAACTTTGCCAGAAAGTCCCATAACTCACGATGGTCCCTGATTAATCAGCAGCTGAGATTGTGCTGACTCCCAGGGCCGGCGCTCGCTGTGTAGTGATCCCACGCAAAGATCCCCCTCCCAGATCCCGGGCGTGTTACTACAACTGTGCATCGGTCACAGCCAAAATAAACAGCCGATAGTGATGTCCCACACAGGGATCAGCCTCAGCAGATATTTCACATGAGATCAGAGAAGGCGGACGAGTTATTCGTCACCCCAAACCACGGATTTCATCAATACTGATAAACAAGAATCATCACATTGGAGACACCCTTCTCAGAACACTATCCCACTACTTCAAGGATCAGTCCACCCGGAGTCTTGTCCCAGAGACTACAAAGGTCAGATCTCCCTGCTCTGATTACACTGCACACTGTGAGACTCTCACAGTGTGCATTAGAAGCTGCAGCAAGTCAGATAGAGCCCTCGTCATTTCCTGGCTGGAGGACGTCCAACATCGTCTAGATCTTTCCTCCCTCAGCCTGACTGTCCCTGGCCTACCCCTTCCAATTATTACATTTCAGGTCCTTTAATCATGGAGGCTCAACATTACATGCAAACACAGCCTGCCTAGCAACACCCATGCCTCCAGACTGACATCCACCATCAAAGCATTTTGAGATTTGCATAACTCCTCCCAAGAGCCAGCCCACTTCTTGTATGAGGACTCTCCAGAGGAGTACTGAGGGTCCCTATCATAGGTGTGACCCCCCAAAGCGCCTTTCTCTGCAGGGAATGAATAAGAAATGCTCTGTGCTGAGAGGCTTCCTGTTCATTCACAAACTAAAAGTGGACCTTCAGTCATTTTTTCATCTTTCCATCTATTAAATCTTCTGCCCTTGTTGTTGTTTTATCTTTGGATAGTAAAACTTTTTTTTTCTGCCAGTAAATCCCTTATACAGCTCACTTCATGTTTCTTGTCTGGTGACTAGCCTAGGCTTATGCCATCACGCACAGCTCTCTCTCACACTCTCCTGAGGGTTTGCCAGGAAGGAAGGGGGGAGGAGTCATAAGAGGGCCAATGAGAGCTTCAGAGCTGGAGGTGTGTCTGTGTAAATCCAGGAAGTGAACAGGCAGCAGCTTCAGCTGCCCACAGTTACAATGGTTGCAGCCAGACTCAGTGGAGAGGGAGATTTCTGCAGCATATTTGGCAAGAACAGAATCACAGTATATATAAAATAATATGCAAAGTGGTTGGAGGGAAGCTTCAGAATGGCAAAGATGGTTTTTATTACAAATTATGTGAGCAGCCTGCAGTTCATCTTAAAGCATAGCAAACACAGTTTACTATGTTTCAGATAAGAATTAACAGAGTGAGTGTTTTCACTGTGTTCATTTAAAAAAGGAATGACATATTGACTAGCCCCTTCTCCTGCTCTCTATCCTAAAACATCCCCTGCAGCAGCTGGAGGGAGAGGAGGGAAGCAGCCAGCAGCACTTCGGGGCGGGGAGCCAACACGGGGGAGGGCTGGGCAGTAGGGGGGAATTGGCACCGCACATAGTGATTAGGGTGTGCCCAGGCACACCTGGAACACCCCCCCCCCCCCCCCCCGCGTACGCCTATGATCTATTGTATCTATTAGGGTGGCTTCACACAGCCACTTCACTTTGGTCTAGGGTTGCCACCTTATCCCTTTAAACCCGAACACATATGAATTACACGTGCTCTGAGGATAATTTAATGCAGATAAGGCGCCAAGAGAGTTTAACCCCTTCCCATCCCAGCCATTGTAATATGACGACCGCAGGAACACTCTGTCCCTCCGGGCGGCCGTCATATGACGTCCTCGGCTTCCCGACGTTGTAGGGGGCGCACGCCCGTCACGTCACTCATGAGCCGATGCGTGTGCCCGGCGGCCGCGATGTCCGCCAGGCACCCACGATTGCTCGTCACAGATCCACGTCCTGTCAGGTGAGAGGAGACCGATGGTGTGTTTCCAGTACAGAGGAACACCGATCGATCTCCTCCCCTTGTCAGTCCCCTCCCCCTACAGTTAGAATCACTCCCTAGGTAACACATTTAACCCCTTGATCGCCCCCCTAGTGTTAACCCCTTCCCTGCCAGTGACATTTACACAGTAATGGGTGCATATTTATAGCACTGATCGTTGTATAATTGTCAATGGTCCCAAAATAGTGTCAAAAGTGTCCGATGTGCCACTCCCAATAAAAATCACAGATCGCTGCCATTACTAGTAAAAAAAAAAATAGTAATAATAATAAAAATTCCATAAATCAATAACCTATTTTGTAGACACTATAACTTTTGTGCAATCCAATCAGAATACGCTTATTGCGATTTTCTTTTACCAAAAATATGTAGAAGAATACATATCAGCCTAAACTGAGAAAAAAAAATTGTTTTCTTTTTAAATTGGGATATTTATTATAGCAAAAAGTAAAAAATATTCATTTTTTTTTTTTCAAAATTGTCACTCTTTTTTTGTTTATAGTGCAAAAAATAAAAACCGCAGAGGTGATCAAATACCACCAAAATAAAGCTCTATTCATGCTGAAAAATGGTCAAAATTTAATGTGGGTACAATGTCGCACAACCGCTCAATTGTCATTCAAAATGTTACAGCGCTGAAAGCTGAAAATTGGCCTGGGTAGGAAGGGGGTGAAAATTCCCGGTATTGAAGTGGTTAATTACAACCTTAATCAGCCACAGAACCTGTGTAATTAATATGTGTTTGGTTTTAAAGGAATGAGGTGGCAACCCTAATACCAGCCAAGCAACTGGCATTTGCAGAATGAAGAGTAAGCGTTGGTGACCTCCATGTTTCTCTTAGAAAATGTCCTCTTTTTATTTACAAAATTTGGTGGTTTTGTGCCGGTCAGTGTTGGCGCTCTATCTATTGATTTTAAGAAGGAATATAAAAAACAGCTGTCTCTTCTCCATCCCTCAGCTGTGTCTCCTAATGAAGCAATGAGAGCAAAATCAAGATTCTGGCTTTCTCATATGAATTGGAGACTTAGCTTGCCCCGGCCGGCACGTGGGAGCTTGGACAATTCTCCTTTTCACCAGTCCGGCACAGCAAAAGGGGCTTCAGTCTGTGAGTAACAAGAGAGGAATGTGACTGAGGGACCGAGAGAATCCCCAACCGATACAACACGTATAATCAGAGCGAGACCAGTGAGAAAATCTCAATTAGGCATTCAGCATAACAAAAGAGCACTTCAACATTCAGCAGTTCATTCACTGATTTTGTTAAACTTGCTTTTAATGTATGAAAACATCTAGCTTTGAGTCCACCATTATGTAGAACAGTCATTCTCCACCAGGGTTCCTCAAGAGATTGCTAGGGTTTCCTTAAGCTATGGTTGATTCACCTTCCATTCAATAGTCCTCTTCATTTGATGATCATTTTCCATTTCATGGCCAATGCCACTTGAAAGAGCCATTAGCAAGACACCAATGATCTTTTTTTAGATGTCTGTTAGGGTGGAATTCTGACTACCATTTTAAGGGGGCCATCCTTCCCACTGACCACCAAAGTAACCACGTTCTTCCTACTGGCCACCACTGTAAGGGAGACAGTCTTCACACTTGCCACCACTGAGAGGGACATTCATCTCACTGAGCACCACTGTAAGCGGGGCTTTCATCACACTGAGTGACCACCACTGTAAAGGGAATGTTCCTCCCACTGGCAACCATTGTAAAGGGGACATCATTCCCACTATAAGAGGGGCATTCTTTCCATTGGCCACCATCGTAAGGGGAATATTGTTTCCACTGGCCACCACTGTTAGGGGGATATTCTTCCCACTGGCCACCACTGTAAGGGGTACTTCTTCCCACTGGCCAAAATTGTAAGGGGAACACTCTTCCCACTGGATATCACTTTAAGGGTAGAGTTGCCACCTCATCCCTTTAAACCTGAACACATATGAATTACAGGTTCTGAGGCTAATAAAATGCAGATAAGGCACCAAGTGAGTTTATTTACCACCTTAATCAGCCACAGAACCTGTGTAATTAATATGTGTTCGGGTTTAAAAGGATGAGATGGCAACCATACTTTAAGGGGGACATTAATTTCACTGGCAACCACTGTAGGGACATTCTTTCCATTGGCCTTGACTATAAGGGGTACATTCTTGACATTGGTAACCACTGTGAGGGGGCCATTCTTCCCATTGGCCATCACTGCTAAGGGAATATTCCTTCAATTGGCCACCTCTATAAAGAAGACATTCTTCCCATTGGTCCCTACTGTAAGAGGGACATTCTTCCCACTGGCCACCACTGTAATGGGGGACATTCTTCCCACTGGCCACCACTGTAATGGGGACATTCTTCCCACTGGCCACCACTGTAAGGGAGAAATTTTTTCCACTGACCCTCAATAAGTTGAGTTTAGCAGGGGTTCCCAAAGAACTAAAAATGTTTCCAAGGGTTTCTTGGGGGCAAAAAGGTTGAGAATGGTGGACCTAGAGGCTGGAGTTCAGCTTTAATATTCCTTATACAATCAAAGGCAAGATTCTGATTTTGCTTTTTTTTATAAACAATTTGGAAAGTTCTAGTTGGTATACAGTATTTGATGACCTCACCACTTTCTGTAGATGATGTTTGAACAATCCTTCAGCATCCCGGTGTAGCTGCCACCTCATCAGAGAGGCTTGGGACAAGTTTGGAAGAGTCTTAATAAGCTGATCTGTAGTAGAGAACATTCTTTTGTTCTGCGGCACTGTTGGGGTTTTCCCAGGGTAGGCGATAATGACTCATTACTCACAGATGCAGAAAGGTGAGCAGAACTTCACTCACTTCCAACAACAACAGTGTTTTTTAATCTACCAAGATGATGAACTCCAAGCAGTCAGTAAAATACACAGAAGATGCAAATATATATATATATATGGGAGTGTTTGACTTGAAACTGTCCTGCCACGTTCGTGATCCAGGCCACTAGGTCAATGACTACACTTTTCTCAACTGTGTTTAATAAATACAGTTTGGTCACAGACCCACCCCCACTCACTGATTGGACTAGGAATGAGCATCTTTAAGCGGATAAGGTCATTTGCAGGCTACCAGTATTAGATCTACAGTGGTGTCCCACTTTTTCCAGCGTGAAAGCTGCTGTGCACAGGATTTTAAGAAGATAATATCAAGGCAGAGTGAGGTACTTATACCAACTTTATTTATAATGCATAAAATGTTTTTTTTTAAAAACACATAACTGGATTGAGTAGTGGCTTTTTATATCCACTTGGAGTATGACTTTAAATTAAGAGGCATTAACACAAGAGACACTGAAGGGAACATCTGAAATCTATGAATTACCAGTGCTATGGAGAAAACATTGGAACTGCAATAACATCAGAAAGTCCATTTATTGACCCTGAAGTCCAAGTCCAGCTTGGGAAAAAACAAGAAAAGAAAAACAATTTCCAATCTGAAGTTAAAAATAAAAAAGCAACTGAGGCAGCAGTACTTGCCCTCATTCTGGGGCAGTCCCTGTAGTACTTCTTTTCCACCACAAGATGTCATCAGTCTTTTGGCTTGAATGACGCCCAGAGGACTGAGGACGATTACATACACTATATTGCCAAAAGTATTAGTACACCTGCCTTTACCTACTATACATGAACTTTAATGGTATCCCGGTCTTAGTCCGTAGGTTTCAATGTTGAGTTGGCCCACCCTTTGCAGCTATAACAGCTTCAACTCTTCTGGGAAGGCTGTCCACAAGGTTTAGGAGTGTGTCTATGGGAATGTTTGACCATTCTTCCAGAAGCGCATTTGTGAGGTCAGGTACTGATGTTGGAGGAGAAGGCCTGGCTCATAGTCTCTGCTCTAATTCATCCCAAAGGTGTTCTATTGGGTTAAGGTCAGGCCTCTGTGCAGGCCAGTTAAGTTCCTCCACCCAAACTCGCTCATCCATGTCTTTATGGACCTTGCTTTGAGCACTGGTCCAAGTCATTTGGTGGAGGGGGGATTATAGGGTGGGGTTGTTTTTCAGGGGTTGGGCTTGGCCCCTTAGTTCCAGTGAAGGGAACACTTAAGGCCTCAGCATACCAAGACATTTTGGACAATTTCAAGCTCCCAACTTTGTGGGAACAGTTTGGGGATGGTCCCTTCCTGTTCCAACATGACTGCACACCAGTGCAAAAAGCAAGGTCCATAAAGACATGGATGAGGATGGAAGGGGCCATCCCCAAACTGTTCCTACATAGTTGGGAGCATGTAGGATTGCAACGACCGCCATTTTATTCTCTAGGGTGTCTGAAAAAATATATATAATGTTTGGGGGTTCTAAGTAATTTTCTAAAATGATTTTAACTTGTAAACACCCAAGTTTGAAAAATAGGCTTGGTCCTTAAGTGGTTAATAAAAAATTGACGTCAATACGTTTCACCTACCAGTGAATTTACCCCAAATTGTCCCATTTCACCATAAAAAGGCAAAAACTTCCAATGTCGCTTGTTACGTCTCCACGCTGCACATGCGGCTCGCATGCAGGAAACCAGCGGAGAGAAGCGTTTGCAGAGACGTACCTGGGGAATGCGGGGAAGTGTCCTTGGATGGGGGGGACAGCTGGGCTCCTCTCCGCCACCATTACATTCCACACACATCTCCCATCAGGTGTCGCCACCCCGTTTATTTTGATCTTTTTAGAATGCCTAATGATTTCAGGCGGAACACCTCGTACATATTCATCAGGCCACATCAAAGGGATTATCTGGACCACAAATCGGTTTTGCGCACATTACACATTGCATAAATAATGATCAGATCCTGGAAGATTGAAGGGAAAATAGGTCTTAAAGAGGAAAAAGTTTCATCGGCTGATTGCTGAACATTTGTTCTTAGACTTCCCAACTTCCCGAGAGCCTTGAGGGAAAGCCAAAACTTTCTGATTTGTTTTGGATAGAGAAGCAAACGGGGTAAAATCCCCTGTCAGGTTTTTATTTGTGGATCTGTGTCCCATTGGGGACATTTCCCTTTACTCCCTGTCCCATAGACCCAACCGGAAGTGAACAAAAATTCGTGCCAAAAAATCCTCTCTAAAAAAGGGGGAAGGACACTTGGGAAAGGAAAAGGGCTGCACACCCCAAAAAGCTTACAAAAAGGGAATCTGTCCCCCAAGGACATAGGGGGGTTTTTCTAGGCAGCACAAAACTCATACAAAGGTATAAAATGATAGTAATTTTATTCAAGCATAAGACATTCGAGTAAAAACATGAACTGTGTGTAGCACATTTATAAAAAGCGCAAAAGCATATGCATGGCTATACATGAATAGTGCAAGAAACAGGCGCTTGGATAGTCTGACGCGTTTCGACCCCATCGGGTCTTCTTCAGAGGAAATGCATGCGCCAAAGTATGTATGTAGCCAGGTCTCCCAAGCCTGAAACATTTAAGGGAGGGCCTTCACCAATCCGGTGAATCCCCGCCTGGGGTCCCCCGGGCGGCCAACACCCCGATAGGGGGAAGTCAAGCAGCAATTGCGTAACTTACGGTGAACTACACGTAAAAAATGCCCTGCATCCGGCAGATGGCACGTACAGGTCAGCGGCACCTTAGAATGCCCAACATGTGAGCGGCCGTCTACAAAGTGGTTAAAGGAGATGGTGCAAAGAAGTGTGTGCGATAAGCTGGAGAGGAGGAGCACTCATGTGACTATGTTTCCTGTTGAAGTAGTAGGGATCGAAGACGATCTCTGAAGAAGACCCGATGGGGTTGAAACGCGTCAGGACTATCCAAGTGCCTGTTTCTTGCACTATTCATGTATAGCTTTTGCATATGCTTTTGCGCTTTTTATAAATGTGCTACACACAGTTCATGTTTTTACTCTAATGTCTTATGCTTGAATAAAATTACTATAATTTTATACCTTTGTATGAGTTTTGTGCTGCCTAGAACCCCCCCCCCCCCCCCTTGTCCTAAAATCTGACGGTTACTACACTCCTTTTGACAATTGTCCAACTTTCCGCCAACAAATGTTGGATGACAGGCTAGTAAATTTTCGGCGGACAACGGTCTGTTGTCTGATTTTCATATGGTCAGTACACAAGTCCTTCACACAAAAGTCAAAAGTACAAACACGCATGATCAGAATCAATGCTCACAATGGCAACTGAACCCAAAGTCAGTCTGTACCCCAGTACATCGTCCCCCCTCCCCATGTCAGTCTATACCTCAGTACATCCCCCCCAGGTCAGTCTGTACCCCAGTACATCCCCCAGGTCAGTCTACCCCAGTTAAAATGCACCACCCCACCAATATAATTAACAGCACTGGATGCCGACGGGAGGGAAATAGGAGGGCTGGTGCTACAGGGTTGACACTGATGTGTTCGGGTTTCAGGTGGACTGAAACCTGGACACAGCATCTTAAAACCCGGACTGTCCGGGTGAATCCCAGACAGGTGGCAACCCTACTGTCCCTAGCCCGCCACTTTCATGCATTGGATTTCAGTTCTTTCAATCATGGAGGCTCAGCATCACATGTGGGTGTTACCTAGAGAGGTCTACATCCAAATGAAGCCTGGTTAAGAACACCCACTTCAGACTGACCTTCACCCATCAAGTCATTGTGATATTTCCATAACTTCTCCCAGGAGCCAGCCCACCGCTTGTATCAGGGCTGGGGGCTCTTTAGCTGAGTACTGAGGCTGGATACTGTGATGTTTTCAAGAAGTTATGTACAGCCCCCTGCGGACCTCTCCCACCAGCCACGATCTGCCTGCATTGCATGGAGAAGGACAGAGACCCAGTAATGATATGACTGGATCTAATTTTGGCCCACACAGCACAGTGGCCATGCCCACAGCAGCTTAACCATTTCAATCCTGGGCACTTTCACACCCTTCCTGCCCAGTCCAATTGTCAGTTTTCAGCGCTGTCGCATTTTGAATGACAATTGTGTGGTCATGCTACACTGTACCAAAATTAAATTTTTATCATTTTTTCCCCACAAATAGAGCTTTCTTTTGGGGGTATTTAATCACCACTGAGGTTTTTGTTTTTGCGCTACAAATAAAAAAAAAAAAAAAACGAAAAATTTGAAAAAAAATGTTTTTTTCTTAGTTTCTATTACAAAACTTTGTAAATAAGTAAGTTTTCTCCTTCACTGATGAGGCAGTACTGATTGGCACTGATGAGGTGGCACTTATATGCAGCACTGATAAGTGGCACTGATAAGTAGGGATGGGTGGAACGCACCCTTGTTCGGTTCGGACCAGAACTTCCGAACATTCAGACCCGAATAACGAACCTCATTAAAGTCAATGGGACCCGAACATCAAATATCAAAAGTGCCCATTTTGAAGGCTTAAATGCATGTATTTGGGCATACAATGGTTATAGGGGTCCGAGTCCTCAAAACTTCATTTTTAAATGAGCAGTGATTTTTTTGATTTTTAAAGTGAAAGCCTAAAAATGAAAAATTCTTTCCAATATAGTGCCAGGGGGTCCCCTTAGTCTAACTGTAAAGTGGAAGATCTGTACCATGTCTAGAATCTGCTGCAGGATTTAATTGAATTTATAAAGCAAAAAAAAATTACATTTTTCTTGCAAGCTGCCTTTATTTTGCAGAGCAACAGCTCAGGAGCCAGTGTGTATGATGAGGCCACAATCTAGTGCACTGGGAACAAGATTAGAGATTTTTTGGATACATTCTGGTGTCACTTTGACTTTGGACAGAAGTAACGGGTGTGTAAAAATTGGTCTTTGGGGGTGTCTTCCCACCGTAACCCTATAGAGATAATCTTGATGAATACAAGAATTTGCCTTGCTGTAAAAAATTGCAATGATATGCACCTGTCAAACAGGTGCAGAAAAATTGGTCTTTCTCTGTCAGTGGTGCCTTCCCACCGTCTTTGGCTGTCGGTGGTAAGCCAGTCCGCCACCTCCTCTGCATGCTGTGGCTGGATAGCACGGGCAAACTCACTAAGGAAATGATGCCCTGCCTGAGGACTGACCACCACCTCCACCTTTGCCTGTGGACACATTTGTTGCTGGCCCCCTTACAGTGCCTGTGGAACGTCTGCCTCTCCTTGTTGTTCTCCCAGACATTTTGGGAGGGAGGGGGCGGTGCTTTTAAGCAAATGTAAAGGAGAAGTTGAAATCTGTACGTAGATGCACTTTAATCAGTGTAAAGAGGCGTTTGGTGCCCTTTAATTTGAGTACTCACACTACACAGACACACTCCACGGATACACTATAATATACTACAATATAATGCGCCAAACGTACAGTGATGCATAGAACTATATGGCATTAAACTGGCAGTAACGCACACAGAAGTAAATGGCATTAAACTGGCAGTAATGCACAAAACTATATGGCGTTAAACTTGTAGTAACGCACACAAAACTTTATGGCATTAAACCGGCAGTAACGCAATCAAATAGACGATGTTCAACCGTCACTACACTGAAGCTATCTGAACTGTCCCTACTCTAGCTATATACTAATGTGAAGATTACTGACATGGTCTCACTACACTACACTGAAACTATCTGAGCTGTCCCTACTCTAGCTGCACACTACACTAATGCTGCGTACACACGATTGGACTTCTCGTCGGAAAAAGATATGACGGCTTTTCCGACGGGATTCCGCTCAAGTTTGCCTTGCATACACACGGTCACGCAAAAGTTCGCTGAACTTACGACCGTCAAGAACACGGTGACATACAAAACTACGACGAGCCAAGAAAATGAAGTGCAATGCTTCTGAGCATGCGTCGAATTGTTTCCAAGCATGTGTAGGAATTTTGCGCTTCGGAAATTGCCACAGACGATCGCATTTTTGGATAGGAACTTTTTCCGACCAAAAAAATTAGAACATGCTCTCAATCTTTTGCTGGCTGGAATTCGGCCAGCAAAAGTCCGAAGGAGCGTACACACTGTCGCATTTTCCGACGAAAAACTCTCATCCGTCTCTTGCGGGACAAAATTCCGATCGTGTGTACGCGGCATCACACTATCCCTAGACTGACTCTAAACTAATATTCTACACTGACAATTGAAGCAAAATAGCACAGTATAGCACAATAACTAATAGCACTGAACAGAGACCTGTTCTATCTCCCTCCACACCAAAATTAAACTGAAAATGGCTGCCATTGAAAGAATACTTTTATACTGTGGGGCGGGAATGAGCCATGATTGGATAAAGTCATGATGACAGTGTCCAATCATGACTCTGACAGTGCTCTGAGCCCTGATTGGCTGAAGCTTTCACTGCTTTAGCCAATCAGGGCTTGCAATGCACTGTTCAGCGCCACAGTGCCTTGTGGTTGGTTCAGGAGGCCAAACAAAAGAGGACGACCCGTATGTTTGGCTGTTCCACGAACGTTATGCTCGGGCCGAACCATTCGCCCATCCCTACTGATAAGCAGCGCTGATAGGTGGTACTGATGGGCACTCATAGGCGGCACTGATGGGCAGCACTGGCAGGCATTACTGATGGGCACAGAGGGCTATCCCTAATGGACACTGATTGACATACTTGGTGGGCTCTAGTGGGCATCCCTGGTGGTCTCCAGTGGGCATCCTCGATGGGTCTGCACTGATAATCAATGTGTATACCCCCCCCCACCCCCCGTCAGGAGAGCAACCTTTCGGCACTCCTCTACTCGCGTCTGTCAGCATGAATAGAAGAAAAGTCGATAACTGGCACTTCCTGGTTATCATGTGATCAGCTGTGATTGGACACAGCTGATCACATGGTAAAGAGCCTGCGTCAGAGGCTCTTTACCTAGATCAGAGATGCGACGTGCGAGACTGACACACCACACCACCGATCGCCCCCGTGGGCACACGCTTATCCTGCTGGGCGTCATATGACCTCCAGCCAGGATAATACATCCACTTCTTTCATTTTGCTATGTGATGGGTGGGAAGTGGTTAAACAGTACAGATGTCTGAGACATGTAGTTCTTGCATTGGCAGTACTCCCTGCTTTCCACCATACTACTGAAAGGAGAAGAATGGGACTGGAGCAATCACAATATCACAGTCCCGCTATAAGTCGCTGTCCGCCGCCATTACTAGTAAAAAAAAGAAATAAGTAAAAATATCTCATAGTTTGTAGACGTTTTGCGCAAACCAATCAAAATACACTTATTGGGATTTATTCTTACCAAAAATATGTAGCAGAATACATATTGACCTAAACTGATGAAGAAATTTAATTTTTTCAATTTATTTTTATTGGATATGTTTTATAGCAAAAAATAAGGAATTTTTTTTTTGTTTTTTTTGTTTTTTTTAAATTGACGGTCTTTTTTTGTTTATAGCGCAAAAAATTAAAAACCACAGAGGTGATCAAAAGAAAAGATAAAATGAAAGCTCTATTTGTGGGGAAAAAAAAGGAGAGAAATTAATTTTTATTTACGTGACCGCACAATTGTCACATAATTGGGATCCCATCCTGCCAGCTCCTGATCATAAAGGGTGAGCTGTCAGTGTGCTCCCAGCACAGAACAGCAGAGCTCCATTGACGCATATTTAGGGGCCACTCTTTGTGTAATAACGCATTGCACTTGCTGACACAGGTTAACGTAAATAAGGATTATATATTGTCCTGGGGAGTGCAATGGGGGAGTTTTGCTTTAAAAAAAAAAAAATCCTGCCCACAGCGCCAAATGTTGCTACCATCCAGAGAAGAACCTAAATGTGCCCTGTATCCTCAGTCCATCAAAGTGTACAGAAATTCAAGGAGCGATATGACTTAACCCAAAGGGTAACTCCACTTTCGTGGAAAAAAAAATATCAAATAAGAAAATGATAATATAGCGCAGGGATAGGCAATTAGCGGACCTCCAGCTGTTGCAAAACTACAAGTCCCATCATGCCTCTGTCTCCGGGTGTCATGCTTGTCGCTGTCAGTCTTGCCATGACTCATGGGACTTGTAGTTCTGGAACAGCTGGAGGTCCGCTAATTGCATATCCCTGATATAGCGTATACAATTGTGACACAAGTCATATTATAATTGAATGTTAATAAACATTACCTTTCCTTTACATTTTCTGCAAAATGCAATATGGCTACCTGGAGGTGTTCTGTACACAGATGGTATACAGAACGCCCCCCCAGAAATGTCATTTCCTGCTTGTGTGATTGGCTCACTGATTTTCCCAGAAGTCTGCACTAACATACAAGTCAGATTTTAGGCATCCCCCGCAACAAAAATGTCATTTTTTGGTGAGATACTCCCAATAGGAAATCACGTCTAAGGCCTGGTTCACACCTATGCATTTTTTAGTGCATTTTCAGTTTTGCAGAAACACGCTACAGTCCATTTAACATGGTTTCCTATGAATGTAGTTCACGTCTGTGCATTTTATAGAAAGGGCCAGGGACTTTTTTCTGGTTTTTGGTTCCATAGACTTTAATGGATCAAAAGTGTGTATTGAAAAACACAAAATGCACCTGCAATTTGCAAACTGCAACCTGCATAGGTGTGAATCAGGCCTTAAGGGATGCAGACCCTGCCACTTTCCTCATTAGAGCCCTGCAGGTGCAGCAGCTGGTTGATAATTTTGACACCACTCAGATTAGACTTATGCACATAGTGGTACACACAATGAAATTATCGGACGAATGATCGTCTTTTTTTTTGTTTTTTTTTGCATGCTCATCTCGGATCGAATCTGATGAGTTTAGTAAAATCACGAAAATTTGCGTATGAGTGATGTCGTGTGCTGTAATGGATTTGTATTGCATTTTTGAATGACAACTGTACTGAATAAAGGAAAACCGTACAATCTGGCATCGTACGGAAAAAAAAATTTGTGCATGTCCGATCAAATAATATTGGATGAACTGTCCTGATCAGCTCTCGAAAGCTCTGTACTAACGATCAGATTATCGCACGATCGCTTCAAAACCTGTATTTTTCATATGATTTTCTGATCGCGTGAATCGGGCATTACTTCTGCACATTTTCACAGACAAACAGTGATTTCTTCAGAATAACAAAAGGGACGAATCTGCAACAAAGTTTGTCAAAATCCCTGCAATGTACAGCTGTGCTCATAAGTTTACATACCCCGGCAGCATTTATGATTTCTTGGCCATTTTTCAGAGAATATAAATGAAAACACAAACTTTTCTTTTACTCATGGTTAGTGTTTGGCTGAAGCCATTTATTATCAAACAACTGTGTTTACTCTTTTTAAATCGTAATGGCAACAGAAACTACCCAAAGACCCTGATCAAAAGTTTACATACCCTGGTGATTTTAGCCTGATAACATGCACACAAGTTGACACAAAGGGGTCTAAATGGCTATTAAAAGGTAACCATCCTCACCTGTGATCTGTTTGCTTGTAATTAGTGTGTGTATGTGTGTGTGTATATATATATATATAAAAGGTCATGGCGTTTCTGGACTCCTGACTCTTGCATCTTTCATCCAGTGCTGCACTGACGTTTCTGGATTCTGAGTCATGGTGAAAGCAAAGGAATAGTCAAAGGATCTGCGGGAAAAGGTAGTTGAACTGTATAAAAAACAGGAAAGGGATATAAAAAGATATCCAAGGAATTGAAAATGCCAATCAGCAGTGTTCAAACTCTAATCAAGAAGAGGAAAATGAGGGGTTCTGTTGAAACCAAACCACGGTCAGGTAGACCAACTAAAATTTCAGCCACAACTGCCAGGAAAATTGTTCGGGGTGCACAGAAAACCCCACAAATAACTTCAGGTGAAATACAGGACTCTCTGAAAACATGTGGTGTGGCTGTTTCAAGATGCACAATAAGGAGGCACTTGAAGAAAGATGGGCTGCATGGTCGAGTTGCCAGAAGAAAGCCATTACCACGCAAATGCCACAAAGTATCCCGCTTACAATACGCCAAACAGCACAGAGACCAGACTCAAACCTTCTGGCACAAAGTCATTTGGAGTGATGAGACCAAAATTGAGCTTTTTGGCCACAACCATAAACGCTTCATTTGGAGACGAGTCAACAAGGCCTATGATGAAAGGTACATCATTCATACTGTGAAACATGGAGGTGGATCGCTGATGTTTTGGGAATGTGTGAGCTACAAAGGCACAGGAAATTTGGTCAAAATTGATGGCAAGATGAATGCAGTATGTTATCAAAAAAAAATACTGGAGGAACATTTGCATTCATCAGCCAGGAAGCTGTGTATGGGATGTACTTGGACATTCCAACATGACAATGATCCAAAACACAAGGACAAGTTGACCTGTCATTGGCTACAGCAGAATAAAGTAAAGGTTCTGGAGTGGCCATCTCAGTCTCCTGACCTCAATATCATTGAGCGACTCTGGGGAGATCTCAAACCTGCAGTTCATGCAAGACAGACCAAGAATTTACAGGAACTGGAGGCTTTTTGCCAAGAGGAATGGGCAGCTTTACCATCTGAGAAGATAAAGAGCCTCATCCACAAATACCACAAAAGACTTCAAGCTGTCATTGATGTTAAGGGGGGGCAATACACGGTATTAAGAACCGGGGTATGTAAACTTTTGATCAGGGTCATTTGGGTAGTTTCTGTTGCCATTATGATTTAAAAAGAGTAAACACAGTTGATTCATAATAAATAGCTTCAGCCAAACACTAACCATGAGTGAAAGAAAAGTTTTTGTGTTATCATTTTATATTCTCTGAAAAATGGCCAAGAAATCATAAATTCTGCCAGGGTATGTAAACTTATGAGCACAACTGTACATAGATTACCCAGAGGGGAATGTTTATTTCTTAAAAAAATTGGCATTACTTTTTAAAATTAACTCACTTTTTAAAGGTAGATTCACAGGTGATTTTTATTTTTTTTTAAATGTTTAGCGGGCCCCCCATGATTCATCACTAGCAATCACTACATATCATTGCGTAAAAATGTGGAGGATTGCGCAATTATTGACGAATGAATACAGATACATCCTACACTCCATTGTTCACTATGTGTAGCAAAAGAGGATTTGATGTGATGGAGCTCGTCGCTCACCTCTCAGGAATTCCTGCCTGTTTGGTAGCCCCGGGCCTCTTCATTCATTGTAGGTCTGATTCATCCATCGCACCGCGCCAGACGCGGCGGAGGTGTCTGAAGATTGAAGTGCGTACAGACGACCCCACACACTCCTCGCTCTGTGTTCTCTTCTTTACCTTCAACAAAAGAACACCTGAAAAGAAAACCTGATAAGACACTCAAAGATGACAAAGTCAATTCTTGATGGAAAAGTCCCTTCGGAAAAATACGCGGTGAAAGTCGCTGATCCGTATGAGCCGCTATTGGTTAGGAAGGATAAAAATAATCCCGTATTTCCCTCGCAGGTCTCTAGATAGAGTGTGCCACCATCGCTAAAGCAGCGCAGTGGGAGGGGCACGGCTTCTTCGGAAGGTGAAAAGCAGTTTTAAAAATTGCTTTAATAGATATCCAAACTGAAGAACAAACATGTCATACATTGCGGCTCACCAGCCTTTAGATGGCTGCATTCGTTTTCTTTTTACAGGAGAAGAATATCTTCTGCAAGTATAGAGAATACTTGTTGATCCTGCCAGAAATCCAGTGTTCCTGGGCTCAATTCACTAAAGAATATCACATAAGATAATTGGATCAGGAGACACATATTTTCCAATTATCTCATGCGATTTTTAGAATGTCAATTCACTGTCAGTTTATACGGTACTTACCACACTAGTAAAAAACACACAGTAATAACCACATAAACTGGCTCTACAGTCAATTCACTTTAAATAAATAAATACATTTGTTGAATAAGTCATGGTCCAGCCACATGTTATTCAAGGAATATATTAAATTAACGCTGGTTGTTAAGGAGTCGGCCCCCCTAACAGCCAGTAAATAGCTTGTTGTGAATTAGCAGGCGGCCGCCGGCATCCTTAACAACCGGTAAATATCATGGTTGTTAAGGAGCGGGCGGCCGCTGCGTCCATAACAACCATGACTCATCTGCTGTCAGCGAGGTTCCCCACTGACAGCAGAATGTAAGCAAAAGAATTGCCAGCATTTTAGCCCCTTCAGCCCCGGAAGGATTTACCCACTTCCTGACCCGGCCATTTTTTGCGATACGGCACTAAGTCGCTTTAACTGACCATTGCGCAGTCGTGCGACGCTGTATCCAATTTAATATTTGATCACCTCTGCGGCTTTTATTTTTTGGGCTATAAACAAAAAAAAGTGCGCCAATATTGAAAAAAAAAAAAAATTTTTACTTTTTGCTACCCTGTTTCCCCAAAAATAAGACCTAGCGTGATTGTCGGTGATGGCTGCAATATAAGCCCTACCCCCCAAATAAGCCCTAGTTAAAGTCCTTGTAGGTCTTATTTTCAGGGTAGGGCTTTTTTTCGGGGAAACAGGGTAGAGCTTATTTGGGGGGTAGGGCTTATATTGCAGCCATCACTGACAATCACGCTAGGTCTTATTTTCGGGGAAACAGGGTATAATAAATATATATAAAAAAAAAGATTAAAAAAAAATGTCTTAATCAGTTTAGGCCAATATGTATTCTTCTACATATTTTTGGTAAAAAAAATAAACAAACAAAAAAAAATAAAATCGCATTAAAGTGTAAATTGAATGGTTTGCACAAAAGTTATAGGGTCTACAAAATAGGGGATAAGTTTATGGCATTTTTATTATTATTTTTTATACTAGTAATGACGGTGATCAGCGATTTTAATTTTTTTAAATTTTTTTGTGGGACTGCGACATTGCGGCAGACAAATCGGACACTTTTGACACTTTTCTGGGACTATTGACAATACAGCGATCAGAGCTAAAAATAGCCACTGATTATTATACTGTATAAATGTCACTGGCAGGGAAGGGGTTAACACTAGGGGGCGATCATGGGGTTAAGTGTGTCCAAGGGAGATGTTTCTAACTGTGGGGGGAGGGGACAGACAGGGAGTACAGAGAGAGATCGCTGTTCCTGATCACTAGGAAAAGCAGAGCTCTCTCTGCTACCCTGACAGAGCGGGGATCTGTCTGTTTACATTCTGGCTCTCTGAGGAGTGATCGTGGGTCGCCGGCAGACATCGCGGCTGCCGGCCACGCAAATCGGCTCTGGCATTGTGCCCCGGCCGCCGTACAGCTACAGGGATTCACGCAGGGGAGCCAACCTGCCGCCCTATAATGACGGCGGCTGGTCAGCAAGTAGTTAAAAAAAATGGTGTGAGAGTTCCCCCCCCCAAATATATATATATATATATATATATATATATATATATATAAAATAATGTTTGTGGATTCTAAGTAATTTTCTAGCAAAATATACGGATTTTAACTTGTAAGCAACAAAGCTAAACATTACCTTTCCTTTACATTTTCTGTAAAATGCAATCTGGCTACCTGAAGGTGTTTTTTGCACAGATCGTGTACAGAACGCCCCCCAGAAATTTAATTTCCTACTTGTTTGGCTCACTGATTTTCCCAAAAGTCTGCACTAAACTGGGGTACACACTACAGGGGGTCCCCTAGTTACAAACATCCAACTTACAAACGACTCCTACTTACAAACGGAGGGAGACAACCGGAAGTGAGAGGAAATCTACCCCTAGGAAGGGAAATTCACTCCTGTAAGAGCTATTATGGGGAAAAGGTACCTCCACTGATGCTTTATCACCAAGGCTTGTTTCCACAACAACCCAAAATTTTCAAAATCCAATTGTCATTGGGACAGAAAGTGAGGTGAAATCTTCTGAAGAGGAGCACAGACAGCAAAACAAATGTTACAGGGGTGTTAACCCTTCCCTATGTTTTCCAAAAAGCTTAAAAATAGTTTTTTTGGCTGGAGCTACACTTAAAAAATGTACCTGTTCCGACTTACAAACAGATTCAACTTAAGAACAAACCTACAGTCCCTAACTTGTTTGTAACCCGGGGACCCCCTGTATAAGAAATTCAGGCGAACGTTCGTCCTATTTTTCTCAATGTTTTCACAGCTAATCGGAACCGATGAACAAAAATTCTCAAAAATTCTTCCGAAAATTCTCGTACAACAAAGGCTTTTTTTTTGGTTGTTTATTGTTTCTGATCATGCCCAGTCTGTCTTTTCTGATTTTTTCTTTGGTGTGCTTTTAGAAATTACATTAAACGTATGAGACTTAATAGAGGTCTATCAGATTGCTGCTACAACTGCAGGTTAAGCCCTCGTTCACATTGGAGCGGTTTGACAGGTCAAATTGCATGACAAGTCGCACCCTATTGTCAGCAATGGCTATGTTCAAATCAGTGCAATGAAGACTTTGCGGCGCCACTTCGATTTGAAAAAATAGTCCCTGCACTACTTTTGGCAATTTCAGGTGCGACTTGCATAGACATCTGTACATGAAGCCGGACAGAAGTCCCACCTAAAGTCACACTGGCATGCAGGTTTGAGATTTCAGATGAAGTTATATGATTTAAAAGCCGCATTCAATTTGAATGAGGGCTAAATGCACGCAAACCACAGATACAGCCGGAAATTTGCACAAGAAAATTGTATAATGTATGGTCAGCCTAAAGCTGGCCATACACGGTTAGAAAAAACGCTGGCTGCATTCGACCGTTCAACTTTACAAACGTTAGTGGGCTCATTTCGATTATGGAACTGCAAAGTTTTATGGCAATAAAAACGAACCATCGTGTCAGATTTTTTAAACCTTGATGGTCGATTTTCTAAACATTAGTAGTGGAATCGATGAAAAACAGAAAAAAATATCGACAGCGCATACATGTGTTAAAATGTAACCCCCAACTGGGATTGCCACCTC
Organism: Lithobates clamitans; assembly: GCA_037952925.1. Taxonomy (NCBI): domain Eukaryota; kingdom Metazoa; phylum Chordata; class Amphibia; order Anura; family Ranidae; genus Lithobates; species Lithobates clamitans. Next base: position 1,701,494 of record JBBGZY010001316.1, read on the forward strand.
ATCCCTTTAAACCCGAACATATGAATTACACAGGTTCTGAGGATAATTAATGCAGATAAGGCACCAAGTGAGTTTAATTACCACCTTAATCAGCCACAGAACCTGTGTAATTCATATGTGTTCGGGTTTAAAGGGATGAGGTGGCAACCCTACCCCCAACTCGTGTAATCGATCAAAAAAAGTACCATTCATGTTGTTATTGATTGATAATTAGGCATATTTCGGTACTATCGGATGCACGTTCAACAGATCTTTAGAAATCCGACCGTTTTTTCGAACTATTTTCTAACCTGCATGACCAGCATTAAGCCCGGTACACACGATCAGAAAAATCGGACGAAAAATACAGATTCCAGAGCGATCGCACGATATTTAGATATCATTTGATCGGACATGCACGAAAAATATTTTTTCGTACGATGCCAGATCGTACGATTTTCATTTAATCAGAACAGCCGTCGGTTGAAAATGCAATACAAATACATTACACATCACTTCTGAATTTTTATTCGGTTGTATGCGATTTTTCGTGACTTTAGTAAACTCTTCAGATTTGATCTGAGATTAGCATACAAAAAAAACAAAAAACGGACGATCTTTTGTCCGATAATCTCATTGTGTGTACCGGGCATTGCATTGCACACCTTTTGTTTTGCTGCACCTGAAATGTATAATTAGGTGATTCAATGACAGTTCAGGTGGATTGGCCCCTTGTACACAGGTGGTGTGATCAGGTACCTCCACCTGTCAGTGGACCTCATTGGAAGCATTATTTCAGTGTATGGACAGGCGGATGGAAATGGACGTGTGTCTGTCTATATCTGATCACCTCCAGGTCTGAGCCTTGGTTCACATTGGTGCGATTTGACAAATCGGCGGCTGTTGCTGTCAATGGCACCGTCCTAATCAGTGCGACGCCGCATCAGTTTCAAAAAGTCGTTTCTGTACTACCTTTTTCGATTTCAGCTTGCGATTTCCATTGACAGAAACCCGCGCAGATGTCTGTGAAATCGCCGCTGAAATCGGGACTGACATGCGAAATGAGTGAAAACGTGCGAGTTCAGCTGAACACGCGTGGCTTCATTCCCGCAGCTCAGTGTGAACCTGGGCTGAAACTACTTTTTCAAATCGGTGCGGCACCACAAAGTCGACGTCGCACTGATTTGAACAGTGCGATTGCCGGCAGTAGGGTGCAACTCGTCATGACAAGACGCTCCAATGTGAACGAGGGCTTACACCTGGGCATTGCACCGACATGCTGTGTTGCGTTGTCATTCAATGGCACTTTTTTTTAATAACCACTTAAAGTGATTGTAAACCTTCGTATTATTTATTTATTTATTTTTTTTTAAATAACAAACATGTCATACTTACCTCCACTGTGCAGCTCAATTTGCACAGAGTGGCCCCCGATCCTCCTCTTCTGGGGTCCCCCCGGCTGCTCTTGCGGCTCCTCCCCGCATCTGTAAACCCCCTGGGAGAAGCGTTCTCCTGGGGGGTTACCTTGTGGGCTCCCTCCAAAGTCCAGCTTTTGCGTCCATAGACACAGAATGCTGGACTCGGCCCCCCCCCCATGGCACCCGGTCGTTGGATTTGATTGACAGCAGCAGGAGCCAATGGCTGCGCTGCTATCAATCTATCCAATCAAGAGCCGAGAACCCCCGGGCAAAGAGGTTCAGCGCATCCCGCCAAAGGAATGAACGGGCTCAGGTGAGTAAACGGGGGGGTGTGGTCAGTGACAGAAGCATAGGATGCATTAAGGTGAAAAAATAACATGTTTGTTAATAAAAATAAATAAATAAACAAACAAACCTTTACAATCACTTTTAGGCAGGAAATTGATTTTGAATAGGCTGATTTAATGCAAAAAACCTTAAGCTGGCCATACATGATACAATTTTCTTATTCCATTTCCTTTAGATTTGCATTCAACTATGTAGTGAAAGGGCCTGCCAGATTGCATACACATTGAAAGTGTTTAGGTGTGACCTCATATTATATGGTTTTGGAAATCTAAAGGAAAATTGTATAATGTATGGTCAGCCTTAGTAGGCTAATGCAGTCTGATTCTGCAAATCGCACTGTATTTTGCAAACTGATTTCAGGGTGTCGTTGACTCGATGTACACTCTTCAATCGGTTCGCATGAATGGGTTGCAATTTTGATGTGGTGCGGAATCCGCTGTGAATCTACACCACATCTAGTGTGAACCGTGGCTTGTACAATCGTCTATATCTATGTCTAGATCTATCTATGTCATATGTATATCATGTGACGTCTTCTCACCGCCTGTTTTACCCCATTTTTTGCAAACCAATGTGTGGCAACCGTGTGCATTGCATGGCGTTTATGGCGCTTCTCTATTTGCATAAATAAGTCGCGTCTGGTTGGCTTGCTGGCCACCGATCTGGACTATTTGGATAATTTTTGGCGCAGGTGTGGAGCATCGTGACTGCGGCATGTGAACACTCCCATTCGCTGCTATTTCAGTTTAGGGGGGCTAAAAACTTTTTTTTTCTTTTTTTTGCAAATAGTCAAAAATGTATCTCCGTTAAAAACGCCTGTAAACAAAACGCGTTACCGCTAGAGTTGCCACCTCATCCCTTTAAACCCGAACACCTTTGGATTACACAGGTTCTGAGGCTAATTAAATGCAGATAAGGCACCAAGTGAGTTTAATTACCACCTTAATCAGCCACAGAACCCGTGTAATTAATGTGTGTTCGGGTTTAAGGCTAGGTTCACTCTGCTGCAGTGCGAATTTACTGCGATTTTGTTCCGATTGCATTGCGAATTCTATATGTGTTCTTGCGATTCTACTGCAAATTTTGTAGTCTATGGAGCTGAATTCGCATCGCACACGGATCAAACTCGCACAGGACCTTTTTTTCCCCCAGGTTATATTCGCAACGCATTGATGTGAACGGCACTAATGTTAATCTGTATAATTTAAATGACTTGCGAATTTGAGCGATCGCAGCGGCTCAAATTTGCAATAGAATTCGCAGCAGTGTGAACCTAGCCTTAAGGGATGAGGTGGCAACCCTAGTTACCGCGTTTACATGCATTTATAAGCTGTTATAACATGTGATAATAACACCTGTGCGTTTACATCATACATAATGTGAATGAGCCCCGATTGCTTCACATAGAACACAGGGAGACCGGCAATCCTCAGCCATGGGATCATGTACATTGTGGGGGGTCTGGTGATACATTGTTACATATCATTTGTGTAGTGTCAGGAAATGTTATATTTGGGGTAGCACTTTAATGCCGTTTGTAGCTACTGAATACAAATAGGTGCTTGATTATAATAAAAATAATAAAATGTGTGTGTGTATATGTGTATATGTATATATATATATATATATATATATATATATATATATATATATATATATATATATATATGTGTGTACTATATATAATATATATATATATATATATATATATATATATATACACACACATATATATACATATACACATATATGTGTACTATATATATATATATATATATATATATATATATATATATATATATATATATATATATATATATATATATATATATGCATAGGCGGGCACACCCTAATCATCCCATGTGATGCATATTCACCCTGTTTAGACCCCTGATATTTGACCAATGCCCCCTAACGGGGCTCCTAATAAATTTGTAATAGAAAACATTTAAAGGAATAAAATTGTAAAAAATAAGAAAATAATAAAAAGAAAAACTACTGACACTGTCCACTGCCCTATTGACAACGTCCATTGCTCTAATGACACTGTCAGTATACAGTATATACACATGCACACACACATATGTGTTTTAGCTTTGGGGTGCACACCCTAATGCAATATGTTGCGCACACCTATGTATATATGTATGTGTAATATATATATATATATATATATATATATATATATATATATATTTATGTTTAGTTTGTGGTTTGTGAGTGATGATTGGCAGCCGGGAACCCCCCCAGTGTCTAGTTAGATGCCTTCACACAGCGCAGCAATGCCGGCAGCGCCCCCTAGAGGCGGGTGTGGGTGATGCGGCGGAGAAGGAATGCGGAGCTCTCATAGTGCAGGCGGTCCGGGGGCAGAGCGGAGCCGGGTGATGATCGGGAGGATCTCCATCTACAGCCCGATCCCCGCACACACCGCACCGCTTCCAGCACTGCCCAGGGCGGAGGAGAAGACGGAAAGTCGGAGGAGAGCCGGGACTGAGTGCGGACACATGGACAAATACACAGGTACCTACCGGGACCTCTGTACTGTCATCATAGAGGGGGGACACCTCTGTACATCCCATCACTTTATATAATATACTAGAATATCACTGTATACAATACTATAGTGTATATCATATTACTATATATCATATACCGTCATGTTACCATGTATAATATACTACTATATGTCCCATCCCATCATATCCCTGTATATCACACAGCAGGACAGTTACATTTATACTATAATAATACTGTACTGTATATATAATATGCTAGGACAGCACTCTATATCTCATACTATAATATCACTGTATAGCACTGATCATACTCCAGGACAGCACTGTAATATCACTAATGTATCATTGTACAGCTCTGTATATAACACACCAGTATGACACTGTATATGGGACCAGTGTGCAATTGTACAGCACTGTATGAGACCAGTATATCACTGTACTGTATATGGGACCAGTATATAATTGTACAGTACTGTTATGTATATGGCACCAGTATATCATTGCACAGCTGTGCAATGCTGTATATGAGACTGATATATCATTGTACAGCACTGTATATGGGACCAGTATATCACTGTACAATGCAGTGTAGGAGACTGGTATATCACTGTATGGGACCAGTATATCACTGTACAGCACTGTATGGGACCAGTGTAGCATTGTACAGCACTGTATATGGGACCAGTATATCATTGTACAGCACTGTATATGGGACCAGTATGTCATTGTACAGCACTGTGTATGAGACCAGTATGTCATTGTACAGCACTGTGTATGAGACCAGTATCTCATTGTACAGCACTGTGTATGAGACCAGTATGTCATTGTACAGCACAGTGTATGAGACCAGTATATCACTGTACAGCACTGTGTATGAGACCAGTATATCACTGTACAGCACTGTGTATGAGACCAGTATATCACTGTACAGAACTGTGTATGAGACCAGTATGTCATTGTACAGCACAGTGTATAAGACCAGTATGTCATTGTACAGCACAGTGTATGAGACCAGTATGTCATTGTACAGCACAGTGTATGAGACCAGTATGTCATTGTACAGCACAGTGTATGAGACCAGTATGTCATTGTACAGCACTGTGTATGAGACCAGTATGTCATTGTACAGCACTGTGTATGAGACCAGTATGTCATTGTACAGCACTGTGTATGAGACCAGTATGTCATACTACAGCACTGTGTATGAGACCAGTATCTCATTGTACAGCACAGTGTATGAGAGCAGTATCTCATTGTACAGCACAGTGTATGAGAGCAGTATGTCATTGTACAGCACTGGGTATGAGACCATTATATCACTGTACAGCACTGTGTATGAGACCAGTATATCACTGTACAGCACTGGGTATGAGACCAGTATATCACTGTACAGCACTGGGTATGAGACCAGTATATCAATGTACAGCACTGGTGTAGTAATGTTAGATGCAGTAGATTAGTATAGGACTGAACAATACCTGTGTGTGATATAGACTGTGCTGTATGTGGATGGATAGGAGGTGTACTTATCACAATGGGAACATATACAGCACAGCAGAGATGAAGGTAATTCTGCAGTTGGGGAAGACTGGTCCAATATTCAGCTGTGAAAAGGGTTCTTTACTGTACAAGCCGTGGAATAGTCTTCTATGCGGATCCCTGGAATCATCGGATGGCCAATGGGATCAGGAATATGTATCTGAATGAAATAAGATTTATAGGGATTTTAACCCCTCTGGATGTTTGTCTTTTCTACTCTGTCCTACAGCACTATGTAATGTGGGTTGGCCTTACACGACATTGTACAATTCTTTATAATAACACCGAATTCCGCAGATTGTTCTGATCCGATCAGACCGTCTGCTGGACCGCATTCCGCCTCTATAATCCTCACCCTTCCAGGGGGGCGGAGAATGCGGAGCTCACCCCCTGTACTGTGTTTAGAAAGAAACTTTGTGTTTACTGTAAATAATATTCTTCCAGCTGTTACATTGTATCTTGCTGAGTGTTACAAAGAGGACCTGTCATTACTCCCAGCAGATTAAGGAGTCTGGCCCTGCAGGGGGTTTTCTGGTAATTTAGAGGTTTTTGTGGTGATTTGATGGGATATCAGTTTTTTTGGGGTGCTCAGTAGAAGTCTTTAATTCCTGCAGTGCTGGATGGAATTGGACAATCTGCTATCAAACTCTTATGCCCTGTACACACGGTCAGATTTTCTGACGGAAAAAGTGCGATCGGATTGTGTTGTCGGAAATTCCGATCGTCTGTGGGCTCCATCGGACTTTTTCTGTCTGAATTTCCGACACACAAAGTTTGAGAGCTGGCTATAAAATTTTCTGACAACAAAATCCGATTGGTTAAATTACGATCATGTGTACACAAATCCGACGCACAAAGTGCCACGCATGCTCAGAATAAATTAAGAGACGAAAGCTATTGGCTACTGCCCCGTTTATAGTCCCTACGTACGTGTTTTACGTCACCGCATTCAGAACGATCGGATTTTCCGAACAACTTTGTGCGACCGTGTGTATGCAAGAAAAATTTGAGCCAACATCCTTTAGAAAAAATCTATGGATTTTGTTGTCGGAATGTCTGATCAATGTCCGACCGTGTGTACAGGGCATTAGTTTACCCAGGATGGGGGTGGTAGAGGACAATGGCTGCAGAATGTATTAAAGTATTCATATAGTAAAGGAAATCTGGAAGTTAACATTGTTGGTCTCCTTTTGAAAATGCTAGCCGACTTGCTGCCCTGGGCTCCCGAACATCGCCTGTTCAGCGAACACCTGTGCGCCTCACAATGCACTGCACATTGTATACTAAGGCCTGATTGGGCAAAGCTTTGCCCAATAAGGGGCACAGTGAAAGCTTGTTGTTAAAGTGGGAGTAAACTCCCATGCATAATTTGGCTTACCTATAGGTCGTGAAAATATCTCCTAAACATGCACCATTTAGGAGATATTTACTGTACATTCAGCCGGTGACCTCCCCGGCACATGGGCTCTGCAGGATCGGCCACCCGGGATATTCCTTCAGAGTCCTGTGCCATAACCGGCGTCATTGCTCCTCTGGCTACTCACACAGCCGGGGTCCACGAACCCAGAAAGAAAGACCGGGTGAAGTTGGAAGACTTGTCAGCGATGACAGTGCGTCGCTGGAAGGCTTCATTCTATGGTAAGTTTAACATAATGTGCTAGTATGCAATGCATACTAGCACAATATGGCTTTACCTTGCAGGTTCCAAAAAAACCCCACAGCAGTTTACTACCGCTTTAAGGAGCTGTAGCCAGGAAGCCGGCCGCTGCATCCTTTTAAAGCAGAGTTCCACCCGAAAGTGGAACTTCCACTTATTTGATTCCCCCCTCCCTTCGGTGCCACAATTGGCACCTTTCAGGGGGGGAGGGGGGAATGGGGACTTGTTTTCGACAGGTTCCTGTCCCCACTTCCAGGAGTCCTCCTTCCTCCACCGCCTGGCTAATCAGAAAGCGCTATGTGCAGTAGGGAACAGGCTGTGAAGCCGAAAGACGAAAGTAGAGATGGCGGCGGCAGCACCGACAGTCAATCTGAAGATCGGCTGGGGTACCAACACCGCGGGCTCCCTGGACAGGTAAGTGTACATATAGTAAAAGTCAGCAGCTACAGTATTTGTAGCTGCTGACATTTACAATTTTTTTTCCACAGGCGGAACTCCTCTTTAACAACCGTTGAGTCATCAGCTGTCAATGGGCATCCCCGCTGACGGCTGAATAAAAAAAAAAAAAAAAAAAAAAAAGACATTGCCGTCAATATAAAAAAGTGAGAAAAAAAATGGTCCCTTTGGTTCTGGTATGGATTTTAAGTGGAAGCCCACACCAAGATTAAAAACGAAAACGCGTGGGATCCCCCCAAAAATCCATACTAGACCCTTATCTGAGCATGCAGCCCGGCCCCCTCCAGAACCATATTGGGCCACATGCCCTCAGCATGGGGGGGGGGGGGCTTTGGGGAAGGGGGGGCTCTGCCCCCTATCCAAAGCACCTTGTCCCCATGTTGATGGGGGCAAGGGCCTCTTCCTGAAAACCTTGGGCAGTGGTTGTGGGGGTCTCCGGGCAAGGGGCTTATCGGAATCTGGAACTCTTCTTTAACAAGGGGGCCCAGAGATCCTGCCCCCCCCCCCCCTGTAAATGAGTATGGGGTACATAGTCCCCCTACCCAGTCACCAAAAAAAAGTGTAAATATAAATAAAGACAGTAGAAAAGTTTTTAACAATTCCTTTATTCAAAAATGGAAAAAACACAATGTCCCCTGATGTACTGTAGATCCATCGTCAATCACGACGACGACGACACCGCTGGACCCGAAAAAAGAAAGAAACGCTCTGCTGTCAGTCAAGGTTCACTGCCTACTGCAGGCTCCGCTGTTTGACAGTTCTTATATAGGTAAGGGATAAGGGTATACTTTCTGAGGCTCCAACTTGGTTTGTGTAGTTCTGACTTTCTACTCTGCTTGGTTGAGATCAGTGAAAGCCGGCCATGCACATATAGATTTCTTTTATTTTTTTTAAATTATTCAGCCATTGTGCCTCCATTCATGCTATAGAGTGTAGATGGATAAATCCCCCTGCTGGGCTATTGTACATATCGGTCGCTGATGCTGTTTTCTGACAATTTTCTGTCTGGCTCCTTTGATTTTTCAATACGAGGATGACAGGCAGGAGGGGGCTGAGAGGGCCACCCACCCACAAAGCAAATGTTCTCCAGTTTGTCTTGTCAGGGACTGGCTAAAATGAACACAGTGAATGGCCAGCTTAAAGTGGAAGTAAACTCCCATGCATGAATTTTACTTATAGGCAGGGCCATCTTTAAAGTGATTGTAAACCCTAGGACAAAAAATAACCCCTGGAAGACAAAGGCATAATGAGCTAGTATCAGGCATGTACTGTCCATCGGGAGTACCGGGAGTTTCCCGGTGGGCCGATGGCTCAGTGGGCCGGTTTCAGTGACAGGCAGCCTGTCAAAGAAATGGCCGCACGGCTCGCGCAGCCATTAATTTGAGCACTTGTACTGCCCAGGGGAGGGCTGGGCCAGGGGGCAGTGTGGAAACCCCCCCCCAGGCCGCCTACCGTATCTTCAAAATTGCCACTGCCTGTCTGCTATTTTTTGACCCTGTGCAGGGTAGAAGTCAGCCACGGCGGCTGCCGACTGGCTAGCTGTCTGCTGCGCTACATTCTGGGAGTTGTAGTCCGGACCGCGCTCAAGTTCCTGGTGGCGGTGAGTGGAACTGAGCAGCACAGCAAACTACAACTCCCAGGAATCTCGGAGGCAGGGCGTTTGCAAAATTAAAGTTTTTGTCCCAGTCCAGCCCTGGCTAGTATGTATATGCATAGCTTACTAGCTCATTATGAATTAATTACCTGAGATGGAAGCCCCCGCAGCTGTCCTCGTACATTGTTCCGGCAGCAGACATTGCTCCCTGAGTTACTTCCGGGTATCACTGGCTCCGGCGCTCTGATTGGCCGGGGCCGCCGGTAATGGCACACTCACTGAGGCAATGGCACGTACGTCAGTGTGCATGTGCCGATGACGTCAGCTCATGCAAATACAGGGATATCTCCTAAACCGTTCAGGTTTAGGAGATATCCGGGGTAGCTACAGGTAAGCCTTATTATAGGCTTACCTGTAGCAAAAAGTGTGTTGTAAGGGTTTACAACCACTTTACTATTGATTGGACCCTGGGCAAACATTTTCCTGGGCACTCCCGAATCCTCTTATCAACTATTTCAGGGCTGTGCAGGCTCAAGGGGCAGCTACTTTGGGTCCCACAACAATGACAGGGCCCCGGGGCAGCTGCCCTTTTTTCTCTGTGCTAAAGCGGCCCTGCCTATAGGTATTGTAAATATCCCCTAAACGTGTACCGTTTAGGAGATGTTTACTGTAGATGCAGCCGGTGACGTCACTGATGCATGCGCTCTGAAGGAACGGCATAGCCGTGCCGTTCCTTCAGAGTCCTGTGCCGTAAACAGCAGCTCTGGTGCGCATGCGCGAGACTGATGTTTTTGCAGCTTCGGCCACTCACCCAGCCAGAGTCCCAGAAAGAAGACTGATGCATGCTGGGTCAGGGACGTCTGGTGATGCCGCCAGGTGACCACTGAATGGTAAAGTGAATAACATTGATTATCTCATTACAATGACATCGGAAAGTGGGTGGGATATATTAGGCAGCAAGTGAACATGTTGTCCCTGAAGTTGATGTGTTAAAGACAGAAATAATGGGCAAGCATAAGGATTTGAGCAACTTTAAGGCTAGGTTCATACTAGCCCGTACTGTGCGTTCTGGTTGTGGGAATCGCATTGATGGATTGATGGAACAATCTTGTGGATTGTTCCTGGTCTGCAGTGGTCAGGAACGATCAAAAGCGGTCCAAGGAAGGAAAACCGGTAAATTGGCTCCAGGGTTATGGATGGCCAAGACTCATTGACGTACGCGGGGAGCGAAGACTTACCTGTGTAGTCCGATCCAATAAAAGGTCTACTGGAGCTCAAATTGCTGAAAAAGGTAATGCTGGTTCTGATAGGTGTCATAACACACAGTACATCGCAGTTTGTTGTGTATGGGGCTGCATAGCTACCGACTGGACAGGATGCCCATGCTGACCCGTGTCCACAGCCAAAACCATCTACAATGTGAGCATCAGAACTGGACCACAGAGCAATGGAAGAAGGTGGCCTGCAGCGCTGGGACAAGGTCATCTAGAGCCCAGGGCGAATATGCCAAATTGCCCACCCCCCCCCCCAAGATGTATGATTATGTGTCAGCAAAGCCCCAATCCCCCCCCCAGCACAAATCCCCCCCCAGCCCCCCCCCCCAACACAAATCCCTCCAAATCACCACTCCTAGCAAACATCCTCAAATTTCCCTTCCTAGGACAATTCTTACCTTCTGACACCCCTCCCTTTCAATCTCCTTGTGATTTCCCCCCCCCCCCCTTACATGATCACCAAGGTGCCCAGGGCAGTCGCCCCACCTGCACACCCCTCCTCCTGGCCATGGAGGCCTGGTTTGATGAATTTCAAGAATGGTTTGAGGAACACACCAACAATTTTGAGGTGTTGACATGGCCTCCAAATTCTCCAGATCTCAATCCAATCGAGCATCTGAGGGATGTGCTGGAAAAACAAGTCCGTTACATGGAGGCCTCACCTTGCAACTTACAGGACTTAAAGGATCTGCTATTGATGGCTTGGTGCCAGATACCACTACATACCTTCAGAGGTCCAGTGGAGTCCATGCCTTGACGGGTTAGGTGGATGGTCATAATGTTATTGCTGATCAGGTTAGAAGACACTGGATTGTTATGGCAGCCAAGCACCTAGCATTTTCAGAAGGAGAGGTCAGGAAAAGGTTACCTGTTCTCTCAGTATCATTTTTCCTTAGGTAGCTGACATGGTTGGCTGTGCTTTGCATCCAGCCTGTGGTGGAAGAACTACAAATACAAGCTGTGCTTGCATATCCTTGTAGTTCCCTCTAAGCTGCATTACGGCATATGGTGCATGCCTGGTCTTGGAAGGCGGATTGAGTTGGAAAGAGTTTAGGAAACAGGAAAAGTGTGAGACTTCCCATGAGAGACATTTATCACATCAATTCAAAGGGAGGAATTGTATAGGAGTGACATCACTGCTCTGTAGATATCTATATTCTTCACAAACATGACTTTGCTTTTGTTCCAGCGTACATGAGTGACATCACTGCTGTCCAGGGAGAAATTATATTTTTACAGGACTGACATCGCTACACTCAAAATATGTCATATTTCACAGAAGTGACATCACTGCTCTTCAAGTATGTCCCAAAATTGAACACTAGTGACATCACAATTTCCTAGACTTAAAATCTATATTACAGTAGTGACATCACCGCTGTCCAGATATGTTATATTTTAGAGGAGTGACATCACAGCTCTCCATATATATTATATTATAGAGGAGTGACAATCCTGCTCTCCATATATATTATATTATATTACAGTATCCCACAAAAGTGAGTACACCCCTCACATTTTTGTAAATATTTTATTCTATATTTTCATGTGACAACACTGAAGAAATGACACTTTGCTACAATGTAAAGTAGTGAGTGTACAGCTTGTATAACAGTGTAAATTTGCTGTCCCTTCAAAATAACTCAACATACAGCCATTAAAGTGGTTGTAAACCCTTACAGACCACTCTGACCTACAGGTAAGCCTAGATTAAGGCTTACCTGTAGGTCCAAGAAATATCTCCTAAACCTACACGGTTTAGGAGATATTTGCAAAAAGGCAGGCACCGCTGTCTACGGCACATGCTCCGTAGACAGCGGCATGCAGGCACACTGAGCATGCTGCTGCTAATGGCGATATGCTGTTGGTGGCGGCTCCCGTGTGCATGCGCGGGAGTGACGTCATCACGGCTCCGGCCAATCACAGCGCTGGAGCCTCCGTAGCAGAGGGGACAACGGTGACATCACAGGCTTCTGTGTTAGTTAAGTGACACGTAATGGGCTACTATGCGATGCACAGTAGCCCATTATGCTTTACCTTTGCAGGGAAACAAAGAGGAAGTAAACCCATTAGGGTTTACTTCCTCTTTAATGTCTAAACCGCTGGCAACAAAAGTGAGTACACCCCTAAGTGAAAATGTCCAAATTGGGCCCAAAGTGTCAATATCTTGTGTGGCCACCATTATTTTCCAGCACTGCCTTAACCCTCTTGGGCATGGAGATCACCAGAGCTTCACAGGTTGCCACTGGAGTCCTCTTCCACTCCTCCATGAAGACATCACAGAGCTGGTGGATGTTAGAGACCTTGCGCTTTGAGGATGCCCCACAGATGCTCAATAGGGTTTAGGTCTGGAGACATGCTTGGCCAGTCCATTACCAGTCTATTACCTTTAACCTCAGCTTCTTTAGCATTGCAGTGGTCATCTTGGAGGTGTGTTTGGGGTCGTTATCATGTTGGAATACTGCCCTGCGGCCCAGTCTATGAAGGGAGGGGATCATGCTCTGCTTCAGTATGTCACAGTACACGTTGGCATTCATGGTCCCCTCAATGAACTGTAGCTCTCCAGTGCCGGCAGCACTCATGCAGCCCCAGACCATGACACTCCCACCACCATGCTTGACTGTAGGCAAGACACACTTGTCTTTGTACTCCTCACCTGGTTGCCGCCACACACATTTAACACCATCTGAGCCAAATAAGTTTATCTTGGTCTTATCAGACCACAGGACATGGTTCTAGTAATCCATGTCCTTAGTCTGCTTGTCTTCAGCAAACTGTTTGCAGGCTATCTTGTGCATCATCTTTAGAAGAGGCTTCCTTCTGGGACGACAGCCATGCAGACCACTTTGATGCAGTGTGTGGTGTATGGTCTGAGCACTGACAGGCTGACCCCCCCCACCCCTTCAACCTCTGCAGCAATGCTGGCAGCACTCATACATCTATACATATCCAATAATAAAAAATCTAATTTCTTCACCAATTTAGGCAAATATGTATTCTGCTATGTATTTTTGGTAAAAAAAATCCCAATACGCATATACTGATTGGTTTGCACAAAAGTTATAGCGTCTACAAGCTATGGGCTATTTTTATGGAATTTTTATTTTTTTGCTAGTAATGGCTTCGATCGGCGACTTAAAACGGGACTGCGATATTGCATCGGACAAATTGGACACTAACTGACACTTTTGACACTTTTTTGGTAACTAGTGATAAAAATACAGTGATCAGTGCTAAAAAAATTTGCACTGTAATGCCCCGTACACACGGTCGAATTTTCCGATGGAAAATGTCCGATCGGAGCGTGTTGTCGGAAATTCCGACCGTGTGTGGGCTCCATCGGATATTTTCCAACGGATTTTCCGACACACAAAGTTTGAGAGCAGGATATAAAATTTTCCGACAACAAAATCCGTTGTCGGAAATTCCGATCGTGTGTACACAAATCCGACGGACAAAGTGCCACGCATGCTCAGAATAAATAAAGAGATGAAAGCTATTGGCCACTGCCCCGTTTATAGTCCCAACGTACGTGTTTTACGTCACCACGTTCAGAATGATCGGATTTTCCGACAACTTTGTGTGACCGTGTGTATGCAAGACAAGTTTGAGCCAACATCCATTGGAAAAAATCCTAGGATCTTGTTGTCGGAATGTCCGAACAAAGTCCGACCGTGTGTTTGGGGCATCACTGTCCTAATGACGCTGGCAGGGAGGGGGTTAACATCAGGGGCAATCAAAGGGTTAAATGTGTCCCTAGGGAATGCTTTCTAACTGGGGGGGTTACTTGTACTGTAAGAAGACAGAGATCTGTGTTCCTGCTTAGCAGAAACGCAGGAGTTCTGTATTTTCCTGTCAAAGAACGACGATCTGCCTTGTTTACCACCATTCTGTCTGCCTCGGGAACGATCGGTGGGTCCCAGCAGACATTGGGTCTGCCAGACCCACTGATTGGCTCTCGCTGTGTCCAATCACAGCGGGGGTGGGTCGACGGCGGCACGCATGCACGCACCAAACTCAAAAGAAGAGATTGCGTAGAGGTACATGATTTTGTGCTTAAGGGCCGCCCTGCTGTAGTATATGTATGTGGGGCAGTCCTTAAAGCGGCGTTCCAGTAGATTTTAGCTTTTATTAAATGTCAGCAGCTACAAAAAGCGTAGCTGTTCACTTTTAATAAACAGACACTCACCTGTCCCACGGACCAGCGATGTGGCCACCTGAATCCTCGCTCCTTTCCCTCTCCTCTCCGCGGCGCTGTCATTGCAAGTGTGGGCACCCGGCTGTGACAACTTGAGGCTTCACAGCCGGGTGCGCACAGCACCTTCTCAGTGGCCAGACAATATTCTGGGACTTGTGATGTGTTCTAGGAGATTGCAGGGAGGGAGAGAGAAGGAGTCGCCTAGGCGGCCGAGCGGAAGTGGGAGCTGGGTAACTGTCAAAACTAGGTACCCCCACCCCCAAAGAAAATGCCATGCCAAATGTGGCATGTAAGGGAGAAAGGAGTGCTTAATGCGGAGGTTCCGCTATTGGGTGGCACGTCACTTTAAGCGGTTAATAATATTGCATGAACTAATTTTTGCGCATTCCATTTCGATTTGCAGCCCATTCCAGTGAATGGGCTGCCATATTTGCACTGCAGAGGAACGCAGATTGCAATCCTGTGCAATTCTAGTGTGAACTGGCGCTGAAAATGTTTTAACTTTCCTGACCATAAATTGGCAATTTTGCAGTGAAGTTGCAGAAATCGCACTGCTCATCTTTAGTGGCCGGTCGGCACGTCTGAGCTTGCGTAGCCTTACACATTTGAACCAGGACCTGGGGGGGGGTGTTGCGTGGCAAGGACACGGATAAGGTAGGTACCGATCTCTTCTAGCATTTCCAGTGAAGTGAACCTCTTACATTTTTCTTTATTACTTTGTTTCAATGAAAGTGCCACTGAGCACAAACCAGGAGAAGGTTTATATGAGGGACCTCCGCATGTGTGAGTTTATAATGTCTGCCAAGAACATTCAGACGCAACGCTTTGAACCTGGGATGGTGGAATCCACTGTAATCGCCGTTTAATCTACTTTTCAAGAATCTGTCTGTTCCTGCCCCCGGGGCACACTGCCCCATTCATCGTCGGGTGACGGGAGATGGTATCAGTTGACGGGTTACCTGCAGGCGTTGGGTTACAATCAGATAGATGCTTCCTGCTGTCATGTTTGGGGCAATGGATGAAAGACGCAGGCACCCTGAAGAGATTCTTTCCATGTTTGCTTTATATTATTGTTGTCATCCAATATTACGGTGATAATATAAATGTTGAGAATGCAAATATTTGGCCTGGCAGCTTCCACGCACCTTAGGGCTTCCATTATCATTATGGCTTGTGGTCAGGATGAGTCATTTAGAATTAAAGTGTCACGCTGTAATATTCAATTCCAAATATAAATCTATTCCAATTATTAGTTCTTTATAAAGTCAATGCATTTCAGGGGCTGTACTTCCCTTCATTAGAGCTTTGGGGAAACAAATGTAATACTTAACAAAAGTTTATTGTGGAATTAATAGTCACTTTATGATTCAGCACAACACACGCTCCCCCTTCTTTTTTTTTTTTTTTTTTTTGTAGAAGCTTCAGTTGAGGTGCACAAAAGTGACCCTTCATTCATATTGCTGTACAGTGACCTGCAATCCTGTATGGTGTGCTGCGATGCCTGTCTGCATTTTGTGGCAGCTCTGGGCTGAGTTGCAGTGTGAATAGGATAAACAACAAACAATGGTTTTCTGTGTGTCCTATTGGTGACCCGCTCTTGAGAGTGCAGTAAAACACCTGTCCTGGTCGTGACGTCAGAGCAGTGCGGCCGGAAGTGACGCCGAGCGGCCCGGCCGCCAGCCACTGCGCATGCGCCCAACATCAGAGATACTGCTCTGTGAACACTGTGTGACAGAAGGCAGTATGAAGCCAGGCGAATGACACAGCAGCACACAGAATCCAGAAGGGGCAAAGTGACGCCCACATCCAGATACTAAAAGCGCCGCAGACTGCCACTCAGAGAGAAGCTTCGTCAAATGGCGCTTTGCCACCGCATAGTCACAATAGAGTGCCCAACCACATGACCGGGAAGCACAATGGCCAGAGGCGGTTAGGGGTAAGGGTTAGGGTTTCCCCTTGAAGAACAAGGTTAGGACTCAGGGATTGGAACAGGGACCTCCTCCAAAGGTCAGAAGGCGTGTCCCCAGAGGTCAAAGGTCAAGAGGCGTGACTGACCAACCCCCACCAAAGTGTTCCGCCTACTCCAACTAAGTCGCGGAATGAACAAGTCAGGGAAAGTGCTTCTAAGGTTAGGACTCAGGGATTGGAATAGGGACCTCCTCCAAAGGTCAGCAGGCATGTCCCCAGAGGTCAAAGGTCAAGAGTCATGGCTGACCCACCCCCACCAAAGTGTTCCGCCTACCCCAACGGGGAATCGGATAGTAAGCAGTACAACATGAATACTAACATATACCTTTATATAACACACAGTACATAAAAAACATAACCAAAATATATCTTAATGTCTTAAGAATTTTTCCTTTTGAGCCACAACCGTGTCATAATAGGACACAGTGTGTGAAAGAGGAGGAAAAGAAGGCTAGGGAGGGAGAGCGAATAGGGAGGTGATTTATTTGAATTCCCACTGGATCTAGATTACATACATAACCCATAACGCACAGATCGGTAAGGCTACACACTGTGGAATATTATATAGATTATGTTGGAAAAACCCCCATCATCAACCTATAAAAAGGATTTGTATGACTGGGTTTTGTTAATACCAGGGGCATGTGTGGCATCCAATCGCTCGATCCACAGGGTTTCTTTTTACAGGATAATTCTATCCCAATTTCCCCCTCGGGGGTCCTGGGTAACTACAACTAGGGCTATGAAGGAAACACATGACGTGTCAAACCTATGGTATAGATCTAAGTGTCTGCTTACTGGAGTAAGCATCTTGCCATTAGCTGAATAGTATACGTGGTCATTAATTTGTTGCCTAAATTGGCGAGCCGTTTTACCGCCGTAAAACGCCCTGCATATACAGGATATTAGGTACACAACCCCCTGTGTACTACAATCTACCCTAAATCTAGGACAAAGTTGTTCTCCGTTGGGAAGGGTGAACTTGGTTCTGGGACAGACCCATGAGCAAAAATTGCAATGACCACATTTGTGGATACCCATGCCCTTATTTGTGGAGATGGGGGTTGGAGAATAATGGCTGGATACCAATCTATCACATAGTGAATCGGTTCATCTAAACGTCACTTCAGGTCTCAAACCGATATGTTTCTTCACAATGGGATCCAGATGTAATAGATGCCAGTGGTTATCAAGTATGTTTCTAACCTCATGATGTTGTGATGAGAATCGTGTAATTATCTTTAATGTAGACTTAATTGAGGTTTCTTATTTTTGTTTTGATAAAGCAGAGTGTTCTTGTCTGTTGAAACACCTTGTTGTAGGCCTTGCGCAGGAGTGATTTGCTGTATCCCTTACCCTAAAGGCGTGTTTGCAATAGATTGGCTTCAGATTTAAAATCAGCTAGGTGTGTGCAGTTGCAAAGAAGTCTGATATATTGCGCGTAGGGGATACTGCAAATTAATGCTGGTGGGTGTGCACTGGCTGCATGCAGCAAGGTGTTACCAGCAGTCTCCTTCCAGAAAAGGCTGGTTGCTAGGCAGCCATCCAGATCCTTAAAGATTGTTAGATCCAAAAACGTGACTTTTTGGACATCAGAACTTACCGTAAATCTAAGCTTGAAAGAATTGCGGATTAATGCCTCCAAAAAGGCTGTCAGTTGGTCTTGTGTATCGGTCCAAATAAGGAAAATATGTAACGCATCCAACAAAGCACTTGGTATACATAGATAAAGTTTAGTCCGAGAAAATGTTTCTTTCCCACACCCCCAGGTACAGATTGGTGCCCATGGCAACTCCCTGTACCTGGAGTTAGCGGGAATCTTTGAAGCCAAATAAGTTATGGGTAAGGACAAATTTCAAGAGGTCCAACATGAACTCATTGTATTGCCATTGGGTATGCTGTTCTTCGTAAAGGAAGGTGCGAACCATTCCTACACCTCGCTCATGAGGGATGCTCGAGTATAAAGCCTCTACATCCAATGTCACGAGCAGGGCGCCAGGAGGGACCACCATTTCTTCCACCTGTTTCAAAAGGTCAAGCGTGTCCTTTGTGCAAGAAGGTAAACTGATTACGTGTGGCATCAGGAGAGAATCAATGAGTCTACTGGCGTTCTCCGTTAATGAACCAATCCCCGATATTGTTGGTCTACCAGGGGGTGACACAGGGTTTTTGTGCACTTTGGGAAGTGCGTAAAATGTTGCCTCCCTAGGATGTCGATTTGTTAATATAGTCGTAGGTATCTTGGTCAATCAGGCCTTTATGGTGAGCATTATTGATGATAGTTAAATACTCAGTCCTAAAAGATGGAATACGTCATAGTGGAATTCTCCGGTACCAATCTTTATTGGACAGTATGCTGAAACACATGCTTTCATAGATCTGTTTGGTCATCAGAACAATGTTCCCACCCTTGTCTAACGCCTTAATCACTAAATCTGGGTGATTATGTTTCACAATGGCTTGTTTCTGCACAAAAGTGAGGTTGTTACATTTAGGAGTGAACTGCATGTGTTTAACATCGCTCACTACACTTACCAAAAAAGCCCAAATAAAAGAGTTCGTAGATAGATCGGGGAACCTCCTGTGATTTGAGCTTAAATTTGTTAGAGGCTGTAGGTACAATAACGATCTGCGATACAGATTGTGTACTAGTGTTAATAGAGTCAGTGGTATGGTGATTTTCCTCCAAGAGTAGCATCAAGTCCCGGGGGGGACCGAAAGTCCTCCATGGTGTAATGCTTGATGCTTTCGGAGAGTTCACGCTCCTGTTCTGTTCTCACACGGTCTTGATCAAATATATGTCTGTACGTTAGATTTCTGGCAAACATATATATGTGATCAGTTCATATTTATCCACATTAACAGATGGGCAAAAACTCAGGCCAAATTTCAAAACCTCCAACTCTGGATAAGAAAATTGGTAAGATGTGAGATTAAGTATGTCAAGTTCTATCTTTGGAGTGGATTGGGCCTGGGCATGGTAACATTTGGGGAAGATGTGCCTGATTGGGCTAGATGAGGATCCAGAGTACTTTGTTTGGTGAATGTCTGCAGCTGAGCTGCCGGCATAGAGTTCAAAAGCAATTGAGTGTTAAGTGTGGGTGCCTGTGATGGTGTGTTTTGTGCCATGGAACTAGAAGACATTGTGGTTGAGTGATTGGGCAAAGAGCATTGTGTTGGAACAGAAGTCAAAGGTGTGTTATAATTGTGAGGTTGTGCATTCAATATTTGAGCACCTGATGGGCCAAAGGTCCCATATATTTGGCTTGTGAGACATTCCCACCACCAATAAGAGATCTGGCCCCCATTACTTGAGTGTGATTACCAGAAGTATTGTCAACATCAGTAGGGCGTTTTTTTTTAATAGGGTGTATAGTACCCACCACCATGGTTCCGCTTACGTGATCCTGATTCCTGAATTAGCGTTGGATGATGTGGGGGCTTCTCGTATATATTGCTGTAAAAAATCAACATGCCAGTGTAGGTTGGATTTCCTTTTGAGTAATCAATTCATTTTGGCCATATATTGATTAATACTTATTTCAGGCCCAGCATCAGCATTCACATTTGTTTGGATCTCATTCATGTTGCCCAATCAGGCTGTTCCCACAAAGTCCATAATCACTATATATACTTTTCTCCGGAAAGTGAGTATTCCAGTTTGGGAAGAGAGAGGATAGATTGTGCAGGGGGAGGGGGGGAGAGAAAAGCTCAAAGGAAAAATAGCTCTTTATTTAGATTATATTATAAAAAGAAAAGGCTCCCTAAATATGAACCACAGCAAAAAGATCATGTGACCACTGTGCCAGCCAATCACGGCGGTCACATGACACAAATGCCCGCCTCCGCCCATGGTGTTTAGAACCATTAAAGGGCTGGGAGGCGACCGGCGGGAAGGGGTTAAAGGGACCACAACTCATATAGTGGGAAAATAGATCTCCTGCCTGGGCCCCATCCCTAGCTCCTGTACAGCGTGCTCCCAGCACAGTAACCGAGCTGTCATACACTACACCCTGGTCATAACTTGAGAGCTATCAGGATGGATCATGTGACAGCCAATGACAGTGAAGATTTTTGCCAGTATGATCACATCACAAACAAAGTGCAATGTTTTGGAGTCTGGCAGGACCCCTTCATCAGGCATGTGATAAGTATAAAGTGACAGTGCAAAATATTTAAATATCCACCAATCAGAAGAGGCAAAGAACCACCCACCTCTGGTCAGGTATGACGCCATCAGTCCTGCCAAAAGGCCAGTAAAATACAAACAGATATCTCACAATGTGAGCATGTATATAGCTGGATTGCCTGCTAACGTGGTCACTGACCTGTGTACTTAGCATAACATAATTGTAGGTCCCTAACGGCGTAAGCAGTGTCTGCTTTCCTTTCTATACTCGATCTGTCAGGAGCGCCCGATCTGGGTTAGACAGACAGGGTGAGCACCAATCATAATCCAATCGGAGCTGGAATTGCCAGCCGCACTGCGTTCTACTAGTGACCAAGGTCACTTTGGGCAAGAGCTGCCAACGCAATAGAAACTCATAACGTCAGGTCGCTCCGCCAATCAGTGTTCACGTAATCAGAAAGTCCTGCCTAGCCCCTGGATGTGTAGACCCATTTAAAGGGACTCTGGGGCTGGGCGGGAAAGGATTACTGGGCCATATACGGCTTGGATTTCTACCAATTCCGACTGAAATTCAAGCCATGGGTGACCCAGCTGATACCACCTGGTTTGGCAAACTTCAGTTTAGAAACTGAAGGAGAGGATGGAAAAAAGTTGACCAAACATTAGAATAAACTTGTGTTTGGGATATTTTGGTGTGACGTTTCAATTCTGAAATGCGTATCCTGCCGTCACATGACTGTCCCAGCAGCCCCCTATTTTGGTATAGTCCTCTGCTATCCAAACTCTTCCCAACTGAGAGATATCTCAAAATTGCCTGGGGGCACTAAGCCAAAAACCTGGGATGGTGTTAAGAAGTCATGAGCCCACCATTTGGGTGTTTATCCCTATAGGTTGTTTTTACGATGGATTGGGGCAGAGTTTCTCAACTAGGGTCTCTCCAGAGGTTTCTAGGGTTTCCTTGAGCAATGAGCAATTTCTGCCTCTAAGATAAGTTCACACTTACACCATTGATCCTCCTAGCTAAGGGGTTAATTCTTCCCGATGGCCATCACACAAATGTATCATGAGATGTAGATACAGTCATTTTTAGCAGGGGGTTCCTTGAGACTGGAAAGGTATTTCAAGGGTTCCTCTGTGAAAAAGGTTGAGAGGCTGGATTGGGGGATGAGTTTAGATTCCCACCTACAGGAGTAACTGAGCACTCGTTTTCACGTGTCCCATTAATTTTAATGGGCTGTCCTATGCATGAGAAATGCAGAAAAGAAGTCCTCCACCCTTTTTCAAAAACATGCCACACCAAACCGCTGCGGTACCATGTGGTTTGGCCCTCCTGAAAACACGTGTGTTATCAGATACATGGGGCCATTAACACTTTATGGCACTGCCACTTGTCTGCTAAAGGGTGGTGCCTTTCTGTGCGTGTCAGGAAAGCACGGGCTTTGCACCCAACATGCAAAAGTGTGAACAAAGCCTAAAACTGACCATACATGGATCAAAATTGGGCTACTTCAGCAGGGACCAGCTGAATTTGATTCCATGTGTGGCCAGTTTACTGATTGATTTCTGTTTAAGCAGCCTGTTGGAAAATTTCCGCACGATCAGCGCTGTAGGCTATGTTGATCCTTATGATGGAGCAGGAAAAAAAAAAATCTTTTGTTTTCCAAATAGTTTTGGGGATTATTACCCAACATGTAGATGACACATAGATAGGTCAACCAGCTGTGTGTGCTTGTACCATAGACCTGGGTTTTTTGCTGAGTCCTGCCGAATACAGGCTGATTGGGAAATGCTTTTCTCAAACTTATGACTCGGCTTCCCCTCCCATTACAATAATTGGAATTCTTGTATGACCCAAACTCCCCTGTTAATAGCTGAAAGTGCTCTTCAGAAGACATCAAGAGATGAAGTCTTCTTGTCCTAGGGTGACAACGCTGCTAATACATAGATACAGCACAGGGGGTGAGCGTTGTCACCCCAGGACAGGAAGTGTATTACTGGCAGGATCACCAGGTGAAATTAAAGGGGGGGCCCAAATAAAGAAAACTAAGAACTGGTGAGATGTAATATATTACATTTCTGTTCTTGGGTTTAAAGCGGTATTAAACCCAAAAATGTAATATATTGTAGCTTTCCAATCGTTTGATGCGGTGGCTGCATCAGTTTTCTTTTCTTTGGCTTTTCCTGGTGATCTGGCCAGTAACACACCTCCTGTATTAGTGAGACACAACTCACAGGGGGCACAGCAGGCGGCATCCTGGGGGAGGGGATTGTTAAATGTTTGGACAGATTTCGATGCACTAACAAACTGAAACCAAACTCCAGCTCACGCTTTATAATCGGTTACAGCTAACCGCTT
Source organism: Lithobates clamitans (assembly GCA_037952925.1). Lineage (NCBI taxonomy): Eukaryota > Metazoa > Chordata > Amphibia > Anura > Ranidae > Lithobates > Lithobates clamitans. The sequence continues at coordinate 1,724,926 of JBBGZY010001316.1, forward strand.
TTACCTTTTTGGGATAAAGGTTTTGCATAAATAAAAGCTGATCATTGTAATCACCCCTGCCAGTGGTAAATGGTTTGTCTCATCCCTGTGAACTGATACATTCTGCTGGAGAGCTTGAGCTTTTGAAAAACAGATTTACTGGCTTGATCACAAGATGAAAAAAGAAGAATGAAAACCTAAAAATGAAAACATTACATCTAAGAATTGGTAAGCTGCAATATAATAAATGTTTGCTTTTGGGTTTAATACAGCTTTAAACGCACACAAGTCTGCGCACTTGTACAAGGTCAGAGACTCCGAAAGTATTGAAATTGGAGGGTCAGTATAGAAACCAGGTGACTGGAATCTCCATGAGGAGGTCAGCTATGGCGGCTGTTGTATTTACGTCATGACAGGTGCACTTTACATTAGTCTTATGACATTCAGTTGGATCTCTATAAGTGATATAAATGTCTGTCCGGGGTTTTGTATCCGGCATCCTCTGCCCGTCACCAAAGTGCCGCTCACTGCTCTGCCCATTCTCTACCCTGTCATTTAAACTCTATTTTCTTCCTCCAGACTATAATTATCCCTCTTCAGTCACATCTCTGCGCAGCCACATATTATGTCAGCATAAGTTAAAGGAGCACTCCTGAAGATCCTGAGTTCTGTACAGTAGATGTAAACCGAATCGTAAATTCTCCTATAACCCTCAACACGTTTATGTAATCTCAAACGTCATGTTTAATCCTTGTAAATTTGCAGCTTGTATTAAAATGATCCCTGGTGACCCTGCATTGAAGGTCTTTGTTCAGGTATTTCCTGTTTATAGGGCAACATTGCTCTGTCCCATTTCCCAATTGTGCTCATGTGTTGTCACAGATGGAATAGTGCCCCATCGTTGGTGTCATTGGGTGGGATAGTGCCCCATCGTTGGTGTCATTGGGTGGAATAGTGCCCCATCGTTGGTGTCATTGGGTGGAAAAGTATCTCATCATCGGTGTCAGGGGGGGGAGTGCCCCATCATTGGTGTCAGTGGGTGGGAATAGTACCTCATCATTGGTGTCAGTGGGTGGAATAGTACCTCATCATTGGTGTCAGTGGGTGGGAATAGTACCTCATCATTGGTGTCAGTGGGTGGAATAGTGCCCCATCATTGGTGTCAATGGGTGGAATAGTACCTCATTGGTGTCAGTGGGTGGAATAGTGCCCCATCATTGGTGTCAATGGGAGGAATAGTGCCCCATCATTGGTGTCAATGGGAGGAATAGTGCCCCATCATTGGTGTCAGTGGGTGGAATAGTGCCCCATCATTGGTGTCAGTGGGTGGAATAGTACCTCATCATTGATGTCAATGGGTGGAATAGTACCTCATCATTGGTGTCAGTGGGTGGAATAGTGCCCCATCATTGGTGTTAGTGGGTAGAATAGTGCTCCATCATTGGTGTCAGTGTGTGGACTGGTGCCCCATCTTTGGTGTCAGTGGGTGGACTATTGCCCCATCTTTGGTTTCAATGGGTGGACTAATGCCCCATTTTTGGTGTCAGTGGGTGGACTAATGCCCCATCATTGGGATCAGTGGGTGGAATAATGCCTCATCATTGGTGTTGTCAGTGGAAAGAATAGTGCCCTATCATTGGTGTCAGTGGGAGAAATAGTGCCAGGTCGTTTATATAAGGAGGAGGAATTATGCTTCATCGTTGGTATCAATGGGAGGATTGATGGCCCATTGTTGGTTTTAGTGGGATGTATAGTGCCCCATCGTTGGTGTCAGTGGGAAATGGTGCCCAATTGTTGGTGTCAATGGGAGAAATGATGTCCCATTGTTTGTCAGAGAGAGAAAAATAGTGCCCCATTGTTGGTGCCAATCAGAGAAATGGTGGCCCATTGTTGGTGTCAATGGGAGAGATGGTGGCCCATTGTTGGTGTCAATGGGAGAGATGGTGGCCCATTGTTGGTGTCAATGGGAGAGATGGTGGCCCATTGTTGGTGTCAATGGGAGAGATGGTGGCCCATTGTTGGTGTCCATGGGAGAGATGGTGGCCCATCCTGGGTGTCAGTGGGAGGAATTTTGCCCCACTGTTGGTACCAGTGGAAGGAATGGTGCCTTGTATCCGTAGGAGGAATAGTGCCCTGGGGGCCGGATAAAGGCAAGGACCAAAATTTGGAGACCTTTAAAAGGGTTCTAATCATTTTCTATTCCATCCAAATCTAACCATAGGTTTGGGGGGAAAACCTTTTTATTTTATTTTATTTTTTCTTAAATATTAAAGAGTAATGCTACATTTTAGACATACAGTATTTTTGGGGTGTTTGGTGGTATTGAGGCTCATACACTTCTTCACTTAAACTGATATCTAAATAAGAATGAATTACATTTTTGATTGTTATGGATGTCAGAGTGTGGATAACCGTCACCCATCCCCTAGAAGAGATGCTTCCCGTAGAAGTGGCGTCTGTGGGCGCCGGTCACCTTCCCTCCTCCTTCCGCTCACACGGGGACAGGGTTGGTGTTTTGAAACCAAATTCTCAGCAGGTTTGACATTCCTTCTCCTGGGGGAGAGAAGATTGAGACATCTCCCAGCTCAGATCCGTCCGCCTTATCGAAGTCGCTCTCAGACTAATCTGTGTGAAGATAAACAGGAAATCGGAATTCTAACATACACAGCGCAATACCTTTATATAGAACTTTCCTATGGGAGGCAAAGAGGGGCCCAGGAAGACTTTCTCAGCAGCCAGGCACTGGGAATGCAGAATTGTGGGGGAAAAGGAATGACGCTTCATACACATAGGACGTAAAAAACAAAGCTTTTACAGGCGTTTGACTTTTATTTGTTCAGCTACTAAATGCTTTTCTGTTGGTGTCCATGTACACACAGGCATTTACAGACATATTAGAAAGGGAGCGTTTAGAGGCTGAAAAAAAAACGCACCACCAGCGTATTCAGTAGAGGAGCATTTGGGCTGAAAAAACACTCAACATGCCTAAAAGCTAGGCTTGTTTACTGCTTGAGCATTCATTAATTCCAACGCCGGAATAAATTAGTATTCTACTCCAAAGACATGCCGGTAGGTTAATTGGATCTTGTCTAAATTGTCCCTAGTATGTATGAATGTGAGTTAGGGACCTTAGATTGGAAGCTCCTTGAGGGTAGGGACTGATGTGAATGTACAATGAATATGTAAAGCGCTGCGTAAATTGACGGCGCTATATAAGTACCTGAAATAAATAAATAAATATTCTGGCCATAGCTGTGCACCCCAAAGCTCAAACACATACACTATATTACCAAAAGTATTGGGACGCCTGCCTTTACACACATGAACTTTAATGGTATCCCAGTCTTAGTCCGTAGGGTTCAATATTGAGTTGGCCCAACCTTTGCAGCTATAACAGCTTCAACTCTTCTGGGAAGGCTGTCCACAAGGTTTAGGAATGTGTCTATGGGAATGTATGACCAATTCTTCCAGAAGAGCATTTGTGAGGTCAGGCACTGATGTTGGACAAGAAGGCCTGGCTCTCAGTCTCCACTCTAATTCATCCCAAAGGTGTTATATCAGATTGAGGTCAGGACTCTGTGCAGGCCAGTCAAGTTCCTCCACCCCAAACTTGCTCATCTATGTCTTTATGGACCTTGCTTTGTGCACTGGTGAGCAGTCATGTTGGAACAGGAAAGGGATCTCCAAACTGTTCCCACAAAGTTGGGAGCATGAAATTGTCCAAAATGTCTTGGTATGCTGACGCCTTAAGAGTTCCCTTCACTGGAACTAAGGGGCCAAGACCAACCCCTGAAAAACAACCCCACACCATAATCCCCCCTCCACCAAATGATTTGGACCAGTGCACAAAGCAAGGTCCATAAAGACATGGATGAGCGAGTTTGGGGTGGAGGAACTTGACTGGCCTGCACAGAGTCCTGTCCTCAACCTGATAGAACACCTCTGGGATGAATTAGCCAGGCCTTCTTGTCCACATCACTGCCTGACCTCACAAATGCGCTTATGGAAGAATGGTCAAACATTCCCATAGAGCAGGGGTCTCAAACTGGCAGCCCTCCAGCTGTTACAAAACTACAAGTCCCATGAGGCATTGCAAGGCTGACAGTTACAAGCAAGACTCCCACAGACAGAGGCATGATGGAGCTTGTAGTTTCGCAACAGCTGGAGGGCCGCCAGTTTGAGACCCCTGCCATAGACACTCCTAAACCTTGTGGACAGCCTTCTCAGAAGAGTTGAAGCTGTTATAGATGAAAAGGGTGGGCCAACCCAATATTGAACCCTACAGACTAAGACTGGGATGCCAGTAAAGTTCATGTGCATGTAAAGGCAGGTGTCCCAATACTTTTGACAATAGTGTGTGTGTGTGTGTGTGTGTGTGTGTGTGTGTGTGTGTGTGTGTGTGTGTGTGTGTGTGTGTGTGTGTGTGTGTGTGTGTGTGTGTGTGTGTGTGTGTGTGTGTGTGTGTGTGTGTGTGTGTGTGTGTATATATATATGTATATATATATATGTGTGTATGTGTATATATGTATATATATATATGTGTGTGTATATGTACTTATGGTGTCAATAGGGCAGTGGACAGTGTCAGTAGTTTTTTTTTGTTTTTCTATTTTTTACATATGTATTTTTTTAGGAGTCCCATTGGGGGGGGCTTTGGTGAAATATCAGGGGTCTAAACAGGGGGAGTCTTCACCACACAGGGTGATTGGGGTGTGCCCAGGCACACCCGGCACACCCTGTGCGCACGCCTATGATTCTAGCCTAAGGAATGAATGAACCCAGACATGATGTATTCAAATATGTTTGCAAAACCCACCTTTAGGTGCATTTTTTTTTTTTTTTTTTAAGTTGTGCATGAGGCTTAAAGGAAGAAGTTATTTTTAGGCTTGGTGCACACCTAAACGGCTCTGCGGGCCACAATTTTGTGTGGGCACGGCAGCCTATTTATTTGAACAGGCCGCCATGCTTGTGTTTGATGCAGGAAAAAGGTTCAGAGGGCAGACTGTACGGTTACATTACAATTCAATACAGGAGGGATCAGAGGGCCCTGCTCCACAGAGCTTACAATCGCTGCCATTCAGAGACACAGGCCATGTGTGAGGATAGTGGTGTGCTCCAGCCGGGATGACCTGCTCTTCTCCGAAGATGTGACCCTATGTTGAAGGGACTTCTTGTCCATAGGACCAGGAGAGTCAGGACAGCTGCACGGGTTGTATCTAATTTTCTGCATCTTCAAATGCACATTGTGAGAAGCTCACAGTGTGCAGTGAAATCCGAGTAAGCCACTTCAGTACAGGAGAGGAGCCGGTACAAGTGTGCAAGACGGAAGGGGGGGCCGGAGGTCACATTTAAACATATTTCCTGTTGGAGTGATGTGTACCTTTTTTAATATCTGATTTGCCATGGATGACCTTACTGCTCTCAGTTTTGTTCATATAAATGGGCCCCAGAGAAGGAATTCTGCATCTGGAGATGAGAAGAGGTACGGCCAGCGGCGGCTCATGTGACATGAAAGGATTTCTGTTTTGCAGCGTCCCTCCCGGATTTTATGCTGATGCCGAGTTTAACGCTGTTTATTTTTTGTATGTGCCGTATGGAAATCCTTCACTTTGATCTTATTTCATAATGGAACTCCAGGAAAACATCTTCTCTTCTGTCCTGGGTGTAATTCTCAGTATCTGTTCTTCTTCTGTATGTATGGACTCTGCACAGTATTACTTCTCTTGTCCTGTATTCTGGGTGTAATTCTCAGTATCTGTTATTATTCTGTATGTATGGACTCTGCACAGTACTACTTCTCTTGTCCTGTATTCTGGGTGTAATTCTCAGTATCTGTTATTATTCTGTATGTATGGACTCTGCACAGTACTACTTCTCTTGTCCTGTATTCTGGGTGTAATTCTCAGTATCTGTTCTTATTCTGTATATATGGACTCTGCACAGTACTACTTCTCTTGTCCTGTATGTTGGGTGTAATTCTCAGTATCTGTTCTTATTCTGTATGTATGGATTCTGCACAGTACCACTTCTCTTGTCCTGTATGCTGGGTGTAATTCTCAGTATCTGTTCTTATCCTGTATCTATGGACTCTGCACAGTACCACTTCTCTTGTCCTGTATCCTGGGTGTAATTCTCAGTATCTGTTCTTCTTCTGTATGTATGGATTCTGCAAAGTACCACTTCTCTTGTTCTGTATTGTGTGTAATTCTCAGTATCTGTTCTTATTCTGTATATAAGGACTCTGCACAGTACTACTTCTCTTGTCCTGTATGTTGGGTGTAGTTCTCAGTATCTGTTCTTATTCTGTATGTATGGACTCTGCACAGTACCACTTCTCTTTTCCTGCATGCTAGTTGTAATGCTGGGATATCACTCACATATACTAAGGCGGAGTTGGGCCTTCAGTGCTCTAAAAATATCCTGCAGTAAGTAAGGCCGCTGATCGCACTCTTGGTGTCTTCTATGTTCGGAGTAAACAATCGCGGCGGCCCTTTCAGCTATTGTTCTACTTTCTCGGCCGCTGACAATGATTATTTTCCAGCCCAGCCCAGCTCCAGCTTTAATTCAAATAAACATTATTTTTAGAGGGCCCATGGGTGGGAACACCGCGAGCGTTGTGGGGCCTATTGTTATTGGCTGTGCCCTTCCTGACCCTCAAATCAGGGGCTTTCTGCAATCTCCTGTAATGAAAGTTGTTTGTCATGTGACCCCGCGCTGATACTTTGTTTTCTTAGAACTCCCTGAAATACTTTGACTTCCTGTTAGGGGAGTGTGCGGGTTATTAATGGTCCTTGTCTGATGGAGGGATCTGGTGGGGATGGGGGGGGGGGGGGTAGGAGGGGGCAGCGGTTGACTCTTGTCTGTTAGTGATGGGACGATAATTATATTCCCGTCATTTCATCAAACGTCAATGATGATGAGAGATACAAAGTGGTGACTGTAGTTAGGGGAATTCACAAAGAGTGTTGTAGATACTATGTAGACGGCGGTCTCTTGGTAGTGCGATAAATGTCGGAGACAGAGTCATGAATGCGTCGCAATAATGTGTTTGAATTTAAGTCACCTGAATGGTTTTTGTATATGTTAACCAATTATATATATAATGTAAATTTTTTATTTTTACACTTCCTACAGTCAGTGTTTCCAATTTTTACAAATTACTCCTCACACCCTCCCTGAGGTTTCAATGTCAGACAGGGTGTCTAAAAGGAAGCAGCTTCTGCTGTGTTCTGTTTAGATTTCCCACAGTGCTCAGTACAGCACAGTGATGATTTCAGTGCTACTTTTAAATGGTAATATCTAGACTGGTTAAGATACACTATATTACCAAAAGTATTGGGACACCTGCCTTTACACACACATGGACTTTATTGGCATCCCAGTCTTAGTCTGTAGGGTCTAATATTTGGTTGCCCCACCCTTTGCAGCTTATAACAGCTTCAACTCTTCTGGGAAGGCTGTTCACAAGGTTTAGGAGTGTGTCTATTTGAATGTTTGACCATTCTTCCAGAAGGCACTGGTGTTGGACGAGAAGACCTGAGGTCAGGACACTGTGTGGGCCAGTCAAGTTTTTCCACCCCAAACTCGCCCATCCATGTCTTTACGGACCTTGCTTTATGCACTGGTGCACAGTCATATTGGAACAGGAAGGGGCCATCCCAAAGTGTTCCCACAAAGTTGGGAGCATGAAATTGTCCAAAATGTCTGACGCTGATCCCTTCACTGGAACTAAGGGGCCAAGCCTTAACCCTGAAAAACAACCCCATAATCCCCCCCTCCACCAAAAGATTTGGACCAGTACACAAAGCAAGGTCCATAAAGACATGGATGAGCGATTTTGGGGTGGGGGAACTTGACTGGCCTGCAACCCAACCCTGACCTCAACCCAATAGAACACCTTTGCAATGAATCAGAGTGGAGACTGTTAGCCAGGCCTTCTCCTCCAACATCAGTGCCTGACCCCACAAATGATCTTCTGGAAGAATGGCCAAACATTCCCATAGAAACACTCCTAAACCTTGTGGACAGCCTTCCCAGAAGAGTTGAACCTGTTATAGCTGCAAAGGGTGGGCCAACTCAATATTGAACCCTACGGACTAAGACTGGGATGCCATTAAAGTTCATGTGTGTGTAAAGGCAGGTGTCCCAATACTTTTGGTAATATAGTGTATTTAATGCACATAGAGTGGATTTATGTTCTTTGTGACATTTAAGAAATATATTAAAAGAGGAATTAAAGTAGAACTTCACCTGAAAATAGATTTTTACACTTTTTCTAATCCTTCCTCCCCACCTTGCTTTTTTTTGGAAGTTTTTTCTTTTATCTGGGAACGGGTACTTATTTCTGAGAGGTACCCGCTCCCACTTCTCTGCCTTCAACCTCCTGGGACACATCGTAGGTTCCAAGAGGCTGCGGGTCCATTCATAAAGTGTAGTGCAAATTGTGCATGTGCTGTGGGCAGCTTGCTGTGAAGCACCAGGAAGTCACAGCTGCTTCCTACATCCAAGATGGCGACGCTGGGGAGCCACAGGCTGATGAAGTTTCGGCCCGGGTGAGGACAGCGCTGGATCCCTGAACTGGTAAGTACGTGTTTATTAAAAGTCAATAGCTACAGTATTTTTAGTTGCTGGCTTTATTTAGTTATTTTTGACTGAAGATCCTCATTAAACTCTACTACTTTAAAAAAAAAAATATATATATATATATATATATATATATATATATATAGTGTCACACTATGGCAAACTTACCTGTCAAATGAACCCCCCCACCACAGCACTCCTGCTTGTCCTGGCCACTTCCATTTACTGCCACTCTTTCTTCCGTTTTCCGTCCGTTCAGTTGCTGGAATGGCCAGGCCGTGATGACGTTTAATTGTGCCTGTGATTATCAAATGCAATTTTTATTTTATTTATTTTTTGGTGCCGGAAGTCCAGCTTTAAATGTTTACGAAGCAAAGATTGTGTGCATTTTTACATGTATACTAATCACTGACTTTTGACCCTGATGCAATGACTTCCACTGAACTGCCTTCTATTACTGGGTACCTAGGTAGTGCCCCTTCCTGTTTCCTACAACTGATCTGGGACTGGGAAGGACTTCTAGTGATTTAGTCAGCAGTGCAGTCAGGGACACAGGAGGAAGTCTGCAACCACACAGGCAGACTGTTTCCCAAGTCATTTTAAAGGACCAGTCCACCCGGAACTGATCTTTCAGTGTTTCTCTTCTAGCTCTCCAGGACTCTGTTGGTAAAATCCCTGCAGTGAGTTCTGTGGTCTACACACCTGCTGTGTCCATTATGGGGGGTTCCCACCATCCTTGTGTTGTTTCTGAGTCTGTAGGTCTGCTGTGCCCATTATGAGGGGTTCCCACAATCACTGTGCTGAGTTCCCACGTCTGCACACCTGCTGTGCCCATTATGAGGGGGGTTCACCATCCCTGCACTGAGCTATGATGCTGTAGACCTGCTGTGCCCATTATTAGGGGTTCCCACCATCCCTGTTCTGAGTTCCTGATTCTGTACACCTGCTGCACCCATTATGAGGGGTTCCCACCATCCCAGTACTGAGTTCCCAGGTCTGCACACCTGCTGTGCCTATCATGAAGGGTTCCCGCCATCCCTGTGCTGAGTTCCCAAATCTGAACACTTGATGTGCCTATCTTGAGAGGTTCCCACCATCCCTGTGTATTGAGTTGCCGAGTCAGGACACCTGATGTGCCCATTATGAGGGATTCCCACCATCACTGTGCTGAGTCCCCATGTCTGCACACCTGCTGTGCCCATTATGAGGGGTTCCCACCATCCCTGCCCTGAGTTTCCAGTTCTGCACACCTGCTGTGCCCCTTGTGAGGGATGGGCAGCACAGTGGTGTAGTGGATAGAACTTTTACCTAGCAGCAAAAAGGGTCGCTGGTTCAAATCCCGACCGCGACACCATCTGCCTGGAGTTTTCATGTTCTCCCTGTGCCTGTGTGGGTATCCTCCAGGTACTCCGCTTTCCTCTCACACTCTAAAGACATGCTGGTAGGTTATTCGGATCCTGTCTAAATTGGCTCCTAGTATATGTATGAATGTGTATTAGGGACCTTAGATTGAAAGCTCCTTGAGGGTAGGGACTGATGTGAATGTACAATATATATGTAAAGCGCTGCGTAAATTGACATACCTGAAATAATAATAATAATTTTCACCATCCCTGCACTGAGTTCCTGAGTCTGTAAACCTGCTGCACCCATTATGAGGTGTTCCCAGGTCTGCACACCTGCTGTGCCTATCATGAAGGGTTCATTTTGTTTATTGAAAAATCTTACAAACAACAACTTATATACAATAAAACCATAATAAATAAATAAAACATATTTACAAAATAATTGAATATGACTATACAAAACAAGAACATAAATGGTGCAAACCAAATTGCGCACAACACAATCCCTACGGGAGAGCCAGACTAAGGAACATCACCGTCACCATGCATGTAGCCTTTTATCAAAAATATATTTGATCTTGAAAATCTAGGGGAGTGAAACAAGAATACAAAGAAAAGCCGCACACCCCGCAATCAACAGGCAGCAGCTACAGAGTCCTGATATTCCTCCACGCCCTTATCCAAGCCTCCTGCTGCCACCTGTCTTTCTCAAGACCCTGACTCTTCCCAACCTCACCCAGAATGTCCAGTACCACCACTTTGACAGGGAGGATTTTACTCCGTAAGGATACCTGACACTGTGCACTCCACGTGAAATAACGGACTACTAGACTAACTAAAAAAAAAAGTGTTTCCAAATCATAATCCCGACGAGTCTGGAATGCCCCATACACCCACTCTGCATAACTCATATGGGGGAGGAAGGGTATACTCAGAGCCCTCCCCACCCTCTTGTACACCTCTATATTTAAAGGGCACTGAAGTAGAAAGTGATCCATGGACTCCACCACTCCTCCACACTCCACTCTCGGGAAGCCCCGATCAGGAAGGGTTCCCACCATCCCTGTGCTGAGTTCCGGAATGTGGACATCCGATGTGCCTATCATGAGAGGTTCCCACCATCCCCGTGTACTGAGTTCCCAAGTCAGGACACCCGCTGTGCCCACCGTGAGAAGTTCCCACCATCACTGTGCTTGATTTTGATTTACTTTTAGGTTCTAGAGAATGTAACAGGAGCTGCAGGAATATATAAAGGTGGCCCAATACAGAGTGTGACATTATGGCAGGAAGATCTCACTGTTGCAGTATCTAAGACATGCAAAAAGTGAGGGGCTGACTGCCCCACCAGGCTCCACCTACAATGAAAATATCACTTTTGGGGGGGGCGGCCTTTTTAATTAAAATGTTCCACGCGGGACGGCACCGCGCCTTTTAGTTTTTTTTGCATTCTAAGACGTCAGCATGTTAATGAATAACGTCAATCTGCAGATGATCTCGCTCTGAGCGAAATTATATGAATTTCTAATTGTGTCTCCACTCTCCGCATGACCTTCCTGCCCGTACAATTGCCGTCATGTAAATCACCGACCTGTAGAGTATGACATCACAGTGTGACACCGGCCACCCCCCCCTCCAGACACAGGGACACAGTGACCTAGCTCCTCCGAGCAGAGATCTCGCCAGAACCAAGGGGTTAAAGGTTTAGTGGCAGAGCCATTTCCAGTCTGCCGCCCGCCTCACACTCACAAATAAACGATTGTCCACATGAAAAGCCGCATTGTTGGCAAGCTCCTCCGACTTCTGAAGGGGAGGAAAGTGGATTGCTGCAAGGAAAATTAATGGATCATTTTAGAAAAATTGCTCATATCGACCGTCCCTGCCACGAGCAAAAATCACGAGCACGCTTTATAATGCGCAATGCCGCCGATCATTTGCGCTGCATCATGACCGCCGTGGTCAGATTAGGAAAGCAATGAAATGTGTGTGTGTGGGGGGTCATGTGAGGTCCAATCTGATCATTAATGTAGATGTGTATGTATAGCAATTGGATGACCTAGATCCCTGGTCTCCAACCTGCAGCCTGAGGGCCAAATATGGCCCTTTGGTTCTTGTGCGCAGTTTAAAAACTTTTGTCTCAATTTTCTAATCAGTGGGTTAAACTGATGTTCCTGTTCGACCCACAGTGATGGGAAAATTAGAAGGTGTAGGAAGGAAAACGTCTAAACAATTTCTGTTCAGGAAAGTCTATTCATTCCAAAATCCAGTTTTAAAAGCAAACTTAAAAGCATTCACCAAGTCTTTGAATGTACTGAGATCTTTTGTACGAATGTTTATTTGAACTCTGTTAATGTATTAGACATGTGCAGAACGAAAAAAATGTGTTTCAATACGTTATTTACATAAATTTGTTTAGTTAAATTCCTTTAATTCATTTTCGGAATTTGTTTTGTTCGAGTTGATTCGAAATTTTCGAATTCCATTTGAATTGCATTTGAATCAAATTCCATTATTATTATTAACTTATTTATTTTTGAAATTCAAATTTTGTAGGATGGTTATATTTTTCTATTCCATTTTTATTCTATTGTTTTTTTCTATTCTATTTTTTTTTATTTTCTATTCTGTTCTTTTCTTTTCTATTCTATTTTTTTTATTCATATTTATTCTATTATGAATTCAACTTTCGCAAAACTATTATTATTATTATTATAATTATTATTATTATTATACAGGATTTATATAGCGCCAACAGTTTGCGCAGCGCTTTACAACATGAGGGCAGACAGTACACTTACAATACAAATCAATACAGGAGGGATCAGAGGGCCCTGCTCCTTAGAGCTTACAATCTAGACGGATATATTGTTAAATTCTTTCTATTCTATTCTTTTCTATTGTTCTATTCTATTTTCTATTCTATTAAAATCTATTCAATTCTAATTTCAGAAAATGGTTATATTCTTTCTATTATATTTTATTTTTTATTCTATTCCTTTATTTTCTATTATATTTTATTTCATTCTGTTCTTTTATTATTCTATTCTATTTTGTTCTGATTTACTTATTATTTTTTTTTTATTTCTATTATATTTTTTTTATTCTTTTATTTAGTATTATGCTTTGTTTTACTCTATTATTTTCTATTCTATTTTATTCTCTTCTAAAACTATTTGAATTCGATTTGAAAACTATTCAAATTTTGTCCGAAATTTTGATTAGTTATTTTGGATTTGTTTAAATTCGTTACTATTGTATTTTGGAAATTTTGGATGCATACGAATTTCCGAATAACAAAAAAATTTGTCTGAATTTCAATTCGTAACCAAACGAACCACTCGTGTCTATAATGTATGGCCTACATTCCTTTCAAATTCCAGAATTTATAAAGCTTTTCTGAGCTGACAGAAAAAAAGGGCAGAGCTGAAATTACGCACAGCAGAGCTCAGTGAGAACTGTTTGGAGAGAAGGGACATGCCCCTTTCACACAGATAGAGTTGAGGCTGTCAATCACAGGCTGTATGTTGGTGCTCCCTCTCCTGTCACCTTTTATCTCTCGGTTTCAGGAAAACTTGTCAGAGGTGATTTATGCTGATAGCAGAGGAACAAATCGGCAAACAACATGGACACTTAGTGCTCTGGATTGAGACAAGTACACACTATAGAGGGATATTATTTGTTCATATTTTTTGTCTGACGTTTACAAGCACTTTAACTTTTAACATTTTAATTTTTAATTTTTTTTTAATGGGCCCCAGGTGGTTGATGCCATAATATATTGGTATGCACCTCCTATTACCACATTATGACTGACTTACCTGTGCCACAAAGCCCTCCAGAGGTGCACTTCCACCGCTGCTTCAGCCCCCGTTCACACCGGTGTGACTTGTCATGCAATTTGACAGGTCCAACTCACACGACAAGTCGCACTCTATTGTCAGCAGTGGAAATGTTCAAATCGGTGCGACGCCGACTTTGTGGTGCCACACCGATTTTTTTTTTTTTTTTTTTGTGAGGCTACATGAACAAATTCCTGACCTGTCACAATACACAGCAACAGCGTCATGTTTCAGAAAAGTTCCACCTTTTAATTATTATAAGCCGTCCTTAAGCATTATTATTATTATTATACAGGATTTATATAGCGCCAACAGTTTGCGCAGCGCTTTACAACATGAGGGCAGATAGTACAAATACAATACAAATCAATACAGGAGGGATCAGAGGGCCCTGCTCTTTAGAGCTTACAATCTAGAGGGGAGGGTCAAGTCGAAACAAAAGGTAATAACTGTGGGGGATGAGCTGATGGAGAAAATTTAAAAAACAGTTGTTAGGTGTGGGTAGGGTAGGCTTCTCTGAAGAGAAGGGTTTTCAGGGATCGTCTAAAAGCTAACAGAGTAGGAGATAAGCGGACAGATTGGGGTAGGGCATTCCATAGGATTGGAGAGGCTTTGGATAAGTCGTGGAGGTGAGCATGGGAGGAGGTGATGAGGGAATGAGAGAACTAGAGAGCAGGAGGTCTTGAGAGGAACGAAGAGAACGAGTATGTTAGTATTTAGAGACTAGGCTAGCGATGTAGCTGGGGGCTAAATTGTGGATGGCTTTGTACGTAGTTGTTAGAATTTTGAATTTAATTCTTTGGCTGACCGGAGCCAGTGGGGGGATTGACAGAGAGGAGTGGCAGACACAAAGCGATTGGTAAGGTGGATGAGTCTGGCAGCAGCATTCATGATGGACTGAAGAGGTGATAGACTATGTAGAGGTAAGCCAATGAGAAGGGAGTTGCAGTAGTCGAGGCAAGAGATGACCAGCGAGTGAATTAAGAGCTTTGTTGTGTCATTGGTTAGAAAGAGGCGTATTTTGGAGATGTTGCGGAGGTTGAGGCGGCAGGATTTGGACAGTAATTGGAAGTGGTGCTTGAAGGAAAGTTCAGAGTCCAGGACTACACCTAGAACCTTGGTATGTGGGGATGAGCTTATAGTTGTGCCATCGATTTTAAACGAGAGATCAGGGAAAGGGGCATATGAGGGAGGAAAAATTATAAGTTCGGTTTTGGATAGATTGAGTTTGAGGAAGTGGTGTGACATCCAGACTGATATATCTGATAGTAAATTAGTGATACGTGAGGAGACAGAGGGAGTGAGCTGAGGGGTAGAGAAATAGATTTGGGTGTCGTCAGCGTAGAGGTGGTATTGGAAGCCATGGGAGGCTATCAGCTGACCCAGGGAGGTGGTGTAGATTGAAAATAGGAGAGGTCCAAGAACAGAACCTTGGGGGACCCCAACTGAGAAAGGAAGAGGAGAAGAGGAAGTAGAGTTATAGGAAACGCTAAAGGTGCGGTTGGATAAGTTGGAAGAGAACCGGCGAAGAGTACAGTCACGGAGACCAAAGGCGTGGAGTTTTTTGAGGAGGAGGGGGTGGTCAACCGTGTCACAGGCAGCAGAGAGGTCCAGGAGTAGGAGTACAGAATAGCGTTGATTGGTTTTGGCCGTTAGTAGATCGTTTGTTAGTTTTAGGAGAGCAGTTTCTGTGGAGTGTTGAGGACGAAATCCAGACTGAAGGGGATCAAGAAGGCTATTATCAGCGAGGTGGACGCTCAGTCGGTTGCAGACCAGACGTTCGAGGAGTTTGGATAAGAAGGGGAGCAAGGAGATGGGGCGTAGGTTACGATTGGATGAGTCCAGTGAGGGCTTTTTAAATATGGGTCTGACAAGTGCATGTTTTAGAGAGTTGGGAAAGATGCCAGAACAGAGGGAGAGATTGAAGATGTGGGTTAGAGAGTGTAGCATAGAGCCAGAGGGTGAACGTAGCATTTGTGAGGGAACAAGATCCAGAGTGTAAGTGGTAAGGTGGACATTAGGAAGTAGTTTAGCAACCTCGTCTATAGTGGTGGGGTTGAAAGGGGGAAGTAATGATTGTGCCTGTGGGCATGAAGTGTGAAGCGTGGAGGGTATCAGAACAGTAGAGATCTCCTCACGAATTGTATCAGTCTTCTGTTTGAAGTGATTGGCGATCTCCTGGGCAGTGAATGAGTTGGCGTGTGGAGGCGGTGGAGAACGAAGTAGAGCGTTGAAGGCAGAGAAGAGTTGACGGGGACGGGATGATAAGCTGCTAATGAGTGATAAAGTAGTTCTGCTTGGCAGTGAGGAGGCTGGAATTGTATTTTTGGAGGGCAGATTTATATTGGTTAATCTCTCTGAGACTTAGTCTTACGCCACTGGTGCTCGTGGGCACGACTACATTTTTTCATACTTCTAGTAACATCTGTTTGCCAAGGTTGAAGGGGTTGGGGCCTGATTCTGTGTGTAGTGAGGGGGGGCATTGAGTCCAGTGAGGCTAGAAGTGAGGTGTTGTAGACAGAAGTGGCTAGGTTGGTGCAGGATAGGGGTGAGATTTTGTCATAGAGGTTGTCGATAGCAGAGTAGAAAAGAGAAGGGTTGAGATGAGGTAGGTTTCTACGGGTAACTTTTGGGCGGTTGGAGGGAGAGGAGGTGGAGGAGAGGGAGAGAGTGAAACTAATAAGGTGGTGATCAGAGAGAAGGTATGGATAGTTAGAGAGGTTGCATGGAGTGCAAAGGTGAGAGAAAACGAGGTCAAGGGTATTGCTTTCGGAGTGAGTAGAAGCATGTATCCATTGCTTCAGGTCAAAGGAGGATGTTAGGCTGAGAAGTTTGGAAGTGGCAGCAGTGTTAGTATTAATAGGGATGTTGAAGTCTCTGAGAATGATTGTGGGGATTTCAGAAGAAAGAAAGTAGCCAGGCAGAGAAGTCTTTAAGAAAGGTTGATACTGGTACAGGGGGCCTGTAGATCACAGCTATCCTTAGAGAAACTGGAGTGAAAAGACGAATGCAGTGTGCTTCGAAAGAGGAGAGTGACAGAGAGGGAGGTGGGTGTAGTACCTGAAAGGTGCTATGTGGGGCTAGAAGGATTCCGACACTGCCTCCCTTATGTCCACTGGATCTGGAGGAGTGAGTCCAGAGAAGACCACCATCAGATAGGGCAGCAGAAGGAGCAGTGTCGGATTCGTGGAGCCAGATTTCGGTAATGGCGAGTAGGCTAAATGAGTTGGCAATAAAGAGGTGATGGAGAGAGGTGAGATTGTTGCAGACAGAGCGGGAGTTCCAAAGGGCACAAGAGACGGGGAGTCTGGTCTTAGGAAGAATAGAAATGGGAACTAAATTGTGTTGATTGCGGCTGTTACCAGAGGGTGCAGGGTGATGGGTGCATGGGGTACAGTTAAATGATGGAGGCCCAGGGTTTGGGGATATATCTCTGGAAGTTAGGAGAAGCAAGAGGGTGAGGGAGGTAATATGGGAGTGGGATTTATATGACGGGACATGGCCCAGGGTCTTAGAGATTTTTAGTGTGTGTGGATTTAGAATTAGCAGGAGTTGGTGGGTGCAGTAATAAGGAGAGGACAGAAGTTAGGGTGATATATATGCTGTCGGGGGGAGAAAAGGGGTGAAGGAGAGATAGTTTAAGGATAGAAGACAGAGCTGTCAAAAGGAGAGGGAGAGAGTGCATGTTAAGCATAAGTCATCCTTGAGCTCCAGTTGGTGACTTTGCCTAAGCTGAGATGATGTCATCGCTTTGCTGCAGACAGGAGGAAGCATTTCCTCGGGCTCCTCTCCTCCAGTCACAATTGTGAGAGTCTGCAGCAGGGTCTGATTTGTGTCAGACATTTTGTGAATGCAGCCGCGGCACCAGAATTCACATGATTGTTTCATCTTTGAGCCGGCATCTCAGCCTAGGAAGTAGATGGGCAGCCCTAATGCATGTTAACACATGTGCGTTTAGTGTACCAAGCTGGGGTGAGTGAGGACGTTCTATGTACTCCAATCCTCGTCTGATAGTTGCACTCTGGTGTGGTCATGGTACAGCGCTATAGAATATGCCATATCAGTGTATATATTGATTGGGCTTGCGGAGTGTTCCGCTGACAGGTTCTCTTCATGCAGCACTAAACTGCGTCCTTGCATTTGCAGGGTTAAGCGTCTTCCTGTTGCTGTTGATAAGATGTTGCTTTTGAACTGGCAGACGGAGGAATGCGGATTCTGGCATGGCCGTGTTCTATAAATAGACATCTGCAGTAGCCGCCATCACCTCCTGGAAGCCAACTTGTCAAACTTCTTAATGTCATTAACTTCTACAGCTGGGAGTGTAAGAGCGTCCCGGGATGATGGTCGCCGCTTGCGCTCTGCGTCCGGTCGGGGAATCGCCAGAGATAACGGTCTTCAGGACTGCTGTGTGATATAAATATAATGTTTGATACATTCTCAGTGCAAGTCGCTGAAAGCAATTGGTGACTGTCAAGATTTTGCATTTTTGCTGCTCCACATTTCTCTGATTCTGTAATATACGCAAATTTGTCATAGAGTGCATTGTGTTTAATCGGTTCAAGATGAGAGATTGATAATATTGCAATTCAGTAATCACTGTGCAGCTCTACGAAGGAGGAAGCAGGGCCTGCCTATGTAATGGAGACATACAGCTCCCACCTTCCCCATACATACCATATAGTGGTGATGTCACTCCTCTCTAATATAACTTATATCTGGAGAGCGGTGATGTCACTTCTATATATCTGGAGAGCGGTGATGTCATACCTCTCTAATATAACTTCTATCTGGAAAGCGGTGATGTCATTCCTCTCTAATATAACTTATATCTGAAAAGCGGTGATGTCACTTCTGTATATCTGGAGAGTGGTGATGTGATTCCTCTCTAATATAACTTATATCTGGAGAGTGGTGATGTCACTCCTCTCTAATTTAATGTATATCTGGAGAGCGGTGATGTCATTCCTCTCTAATATAACTTATATCTGGAGAGCGGTGATGTCATTCCTCTCTAATATAACTTATATCTGGAGAGTGGTGATGTCACTCCTGTACAATATAACTTATATCTGGAGAGTGGTGATGTCACTCCTGTATAGTATAACTTATATCTCGAGAGCGGTGATGTCATTCCTCTCTAATGAAACTTGTATCTGGAGATCGGTGATGTCCCTCCTGTACAATATAACTTATATCTGGAGAGCGGTGATGTCATTCCTCTCTAATATAACTTGTATCTGGAGAGCGGTGATGTCACTCCTGTACAATATAACTTATATCTGGAGGGCAGCGATGATGTCACTTCTATATAATAGAACTTTGATTTCCACTCTTTCTCGGACCTCCGGAGACTGTCCGCTCTCCCATTATGAAATCGGTGGATTGACAAAGCTCTGAATTTGGCGTCGGCTCGGAGCGCAGAGATAAAGGATGAAATTTGCCGCACATGTCGGTTGTTTCTCCATCCAGCTGGAAGACCTTCAGTGATCATTCCAGACGAGTTCTGTGTCTACATTCCGGAGAATGGGATGGTGACAATGTTTTATGGCCCTCATAGAGGAAGCATGGACGACTTTAGGGCCGCCTGTTTCTCACATCTGCACACAGTGGGGGCCCCAAATCACTGATAATGTCTGTTTCCAATTGTAGAGGAGAGAGAGAGATGTATAGGATCCCGGGGACTGACCTCACACATGATATACATTGTATCAGTGAAGCCGCATCTGTTAGTGGAATTGTATAGAGAAAGTGAGCGAGAGAGGATGAGAAGTCAATCTGCCCGTGCTGAACTGGAGAAAGAGGAGTGCTAATATATACAGTTGTACTCAAAAGTTTGCATCCCCTTGGAGAACTGGTAATATACAGTATGTACCATGAGTGAGCAGGCAAAACACTTCTCTTTTTTTTTATTTTCTTATGGTATTCATATTGTGTAACTGTAGGTGATAACAGAATGGCACAATCACAAAACAAAACATGGCAACCAATAAACCAATGAAATGCCCCCTGCTCAAAAGTCTGTCATTTTAACCTGTGCGTGCCCCCTTCTGTGTCTGTACCAAGGCCAAACATTCCAGGGGGTGGAAACTTCATCAGGGCCATTTGGGTGATTTCTGTTATTATGATTTAAAAAGGAGCCAAACAACTATGTAATAATAAATGGCTTTATATGATCACTATCCTTAAATAAAAGACAGTTTTTTTGGGTTTTTTTGGCGCGTTCAGTCATATTTTCTATATTCGTGGCAAAATTGCATGATTTCTGCCAGGGGATGCAAACTTTTGAGCACAAATAAAAAAAAAAAAAAAAAAAAATATATATATATATATATATATATATATATATATATATATATATATATATATATATATATATATATATATATATATATATACATACGACAAGAGTGTGTGGTACTGTGCAAAGTCCATACATACAGAATAAGAACAGATATTGAGAATTACACCCAGCATACAGGACAAGAGAAGTAGTACTGTGCAGAGTCCTTATATACAGAATAGGAACAGATACTGAGAATTACACCCAGAATACAGGACAAGAGAAGTAGTACTGTGCAGAGTCCTTATATACAGAATAGGAACAGATACTGAGAATTACACCCAGAATACAGGACAAGAGAAGTAGTACTGTGCAGAGTCCGAACATACAGAATAAGAACAGATACTGAGAATTACACCCAGCATACAGGACAAGAGAAGTGGTACTGCGCAGAGTCCATATATACAGAATAAGAACAGATACTGAGAATTACACCCAGAATACAGGACAAGAGAAGTAGTACTGTGCAGAGTCCTTATATACAGAATAGGAACAGATACTGAGAATTACACCCAGCATACAGGACAAGAGAAGTAGTACTGTGCAGGGTCCATACATACAGAATAAGAAGAGATACTGAGAATTACACCCAGCATACAGAATATGAACTGTTATCTGGCCCCTGGCCCTCTAGTTGGACAGCCTGTCTCAATCAGTGTATCCTCCATGCTGAGGTCAGATCAGAGGTAAACCACACTCTCTCTGGTGTTGCAGAGTCTATTCCAGTAACACTTGTGAACTGGGTGGACGGGAGAAGCGCGGTGATGTCATCCATAGAAGGGTGACCCCTCAGCGTTTGTCTGATCAGCTCTGGCTCCTCATCCCTCCACGCTGCACATCTGGGGAATGTTAGATAACCGGTGCAGAGCCCAGACTCCCCTCCATGGTGTGACTGCTGCCCATAAACCATCCTGGCCCTGCAATCCAGACATATATACAGGGAAATCCATGTGATTGGAACTTCTTGGAAACATCTTGTTCTAGAAATAAATCTTCTGTCTGTCGGTGATGGGTAACAGATCTGCCACCAGCTGTGCAGGAACTACAAGTCCCAGCATGGATATAATGAGACCCATTCCTGCAGAGAAGGGGCTGCCATATCCATCACATTATTTTATTATTGTACGTTCATAAAGCTCTGACATATACCGCAGTGCTGTACAGAGCACAACAAACCATTCATATCAGTCTGTGCACCCAAGAAGCTTACACTCGAATGTCCCACCACAGTCGCACACTATTATTTTTGCTCATTTATATAGCGCTGACATATACCACAGTGCGGTTCAGAGCTGTTTACATCAGTGTTTTCACTAGAGGAGCTTACACTCTAATGTCCCCATCACAGTCACACTCTATTATTATCCACTTGCCCTCTGGAAGACCCCCCTTCAGGACCAGGCCATTTTTTGTGATACCTGACTATCTGCGTTTTTGGGGTTTTTTTTGTGCTATAAACAAAAAAAATCGACAATTTTGACACAAAAAAAGATTTTTTTTAATTTCTGCAATAAAACATATCCAATAAAAAATGTAAAAAAACTAATTTCTTCACCAATTTAGGCCAATATATATTCTGCTACATATTTTTGGTAAAAAAAAAAAAAAATCCCAGTAAGCGTATATTAATTGGTTTGCACAAAAGTTATAGTATTTAAAAACTATGGTATGTGTATGTATGATATATATATATATATATCAATGTGTATATGTGTGTATATGTGTGTGTGTGTGTGTATATGTGTGTGTATATGTATATATATATATATATATATATATATATATATATATATATATATATATATATATATATATATATATATATATATATAAAACCATACACTGAATCAGCGACTTATAGTGGGACTGCAATATTGCGGCGGACAGTTTGACACTTTTTGGGAACCAGTGACACTAATACAGTGATCTGTGCTAAAAAATCTGCACTGTCACTGTACTAATGACCCTGGCTGGGCAGGGGTTAAACATCTCGGGCAATCAAAGGGTTAAATGTGTGCCTAGCCAGTGTTTGTGTGTACTATGTGTGCCGCTTTTACTAAGGCAAATGATGGATTTTATTCCCTGTTTTGCAGGGACACAAAATCCATCACTTTTCCCCTGCTAGAACGGTGCTCTACCCTGTTTACATTTACAATCACAGCAGAAGTGGCGCGCGCCCCCTAGGCTGAAGTGCAGAATCACATATATACGTGATTCTGCACAGAACAGCTGCCCTGTAGCAGAATATCTGCTATGGGGCTTTCTGGAAGTGGATACATTTATATAGCTCTGACATATTCTGCGGTGCTGTACAGAGAACACTGAGCCAGTCACTTCAGTCTCTTTACAAAAAGAGCTTACACTCTAATGTGTCCACATTAGTCACACACTATTATGATTAAACATTCATATAGCTCTGACATATTCCATAGTATTGTACAAGGATACCTAAACCAGTCACATCAGTCTCTGCACCAGAGGAGCTTACACTCGAATGCCCACGCTGTAGTTGCACATGATTGCCATCTTGCCCAATTGCCATTGGACAAGAAAAGTTTTGAATCCTTCTTGCGCTTTACTGTGCCTCAATAACTGTTCCAGAACCAAAATCTCATATCTCACAGATCTTTCTCTGACTGCTAGGGAAGTTTTTTTTTTTTTTTGGATATACTGCTAGGGAAGTTGATCGAGAACAAGACCCGGTTCCTCTGGCTGTTGTGTATGATGAACCTCTGACAGCCTCATGTTTCACATACTAGGGAGAGCAGGCCTGCAGAGTGATAGCATGTGTCAGGAGATAGGACAGAGAAATAATTGCAGGTTCAGAAAATGGGAGTCTTGGTCCTCAGGGAATAGCAGCCATGTAACATGGAGGAGCCCCTGTAACGACGTGCCTCCGAGAAGAGGTTTAGGAATGACGTTCTATAAATACGAGACACTGTCACTACGGGGTCAGTTCATTCCGGAGGTAGAGCCACCACTTCCTGTTGTATTTTGACCTTCAGTAATGAGGAGAAATGTTCTCATCACTCCTCTTGATGGTTGATGTGATGTTTCCTGTATTGGTCGCTTTTTAGAAAATCATCTCATAATAAATGATGACTTTGGAGGTTTTTGGAAGTGTGTTTAACCACTTAAGGACCGGAAGACTTGCCCCCTTAATGACCGGACCATTTTTTGCGATACGGCACTGCGACGCTTTAACTAAAATTGTGCGGTCGTGCGACGTTGTACCCAAACAAAATTCACGTCCTTTTTTTTCCCCACAAATAGAGCTTTCTTTTGGTGGTATTTGACCACCTCTGCAGTTTTTATTTTTTGCGCTATAAACAAAGAAAGAGCGACAAAAACTATATTTTTTACTTTTTGCTATAATATCCCCCCCCCAAAAAAACCCCAAAAAACTAATTTCTTCATCAGTTTAGGGCAATATGTATTGTTCTACATATTTTTGGTTAAAAAAATTGCATTAAGCTTATATTGATTGGCAGGAAAGGGGTTAACACTAGGGGGCGATTAAGGGGTTAACTTTGATCCCTGGGAGGTGTTGCTAACTGTATGGGGGCTGGGCTGACTGGAGGAGGAGAGAGATCGCTGTTCTTAATCACTAGGAACAGACAATCTCTCTCTCCTCCCCTGACAGAGCGGGGATCTGTTTGTTTGCACTGACAGATCCCCGTTCTGCCTGTCTGTGGAGCGATCGCGGGTGGCCAGCGGACATTGAGACTGCCGGACCCGCTGGTTGGCTCCCCTGCTCGGCAATGGGTGCACGCCCACAAATCGCCGTGTATGCGACCGATGTACAATGATGCTGATTTGCGAAGAGGAGCCAACTTGCCGCAGTACAACTGCGGTTGGCGGTCCGTAACTATGTAAAGCCGTAAGAGACAATGAGGGTTATTTACGAAGGCTGGAGAGTGCCAAATCTGGTGCAGCTCTGCATAGAAACCAATCGGCTTCCAGGTTTTATTGCCAAAGCTTAATTGGACAAGCTGAAGTTAGAAGCTGATTGGCTACCATGCAATCAGCATGCAGTGTGACTCCAGTGGGTCCCAGCCAGGGGGCCCCCATTGTTCAGCTTCATTATTCTCAATCCCAGCAGATGGGTGTCATTGCCGCCTAGTGGATTCTATAGGAACCCCTTGAAATGGGGACCCAGGAAGTTTAAGGCTCCATTCACAGTTGCACGGATCTTGGAGTGCAACTTTGATGCAACTTTGGATGTGTGCAAGTTGGACACAACTTTGGCTTTGGCCAGTGATAATGGACAACTGTTGCATTGTATAACACTCAGGTATGACTTTCATGCAACTTTTGAGAGTTAACAACATTAAAGTCTATGGCCCTCAAGTTGCATGAAAGTCAGACCAAATTAGTGGATGAACTACTTTGAAGTTGCTGCAACTTTAAGTTGCCCATCTATGAATGGTTTTCATTGGAAAACATGGGGAACGGCTTGTCATGCAACGCACAAGTGTGAATGGAGCCTAATTTACAACATTGGATGTAAAAACAGCAAAGGAGACTGCCTTGTTGGGTGGCCATAGACTTGAGATGATCATTGCCTGATCCAAATAATGCCAATCCGGTTAGGTTACAAAATCCTGTGCTTCTGCAAAGTCCGTAAGGCTACTTTCACACTGAGGCACTTTTACAGGTGTTTTAGCACTAAAAATAGCGCCTGCAAAGTGCCTGTAAAGCGCCACTCCTGTCTCTCCAGTGTGAAAGCCTGACTGCTCTCACTCTGGGGCGGTGCACTTTGCGGGACGTTAAAAGAAGTCCTGCAAGCAGCATCTTTGTTTCCTAAAACGCCCCTGCCCATTGAAATTGATGGGCACCGCTGCCGAAGTGCCTGCGAAGCATTTTGGCAGTGGCGCTTTGCA
Source organism: Lithobates clamitans (assembly GCA_037952925.1). Classification (NCBI taxonomy): domain Eukaryota; kingdom Metazoa; phylum Chordata; class Amphibia; order Anura; family Ranidae; genus Lithobates; species Lithobates clamitans. Next base: position 1,749,893 of record JBBGZY010001316.1, read on the forward strand.
GGTGCTATTAACCCCTTCGGCCACTAATGGGGGTTAAAAGCCACCCGCTAGTGGCCAAAAAGCGCCGCTAAAATGATGAGTGCCCTAAAAGTGCCCTAAATGTCACCTTGAGCTACTGACCCTTTTTTTTTTTTTTCTTTTTGTTTTTTGTTTTTTTTTGTTTTTTTTATGTGTTTTTTTTTCAGTAGAGCACAGTATATACTGATAAACATGTAAATCTTGTTGAAAAACACAAAATGTTCCTAATGCATTGTTTTAAATATACCTTCCTAATAAAAAAAGACTAGAAAAAGTATTATTAAACCCAACTCCTTCAAATAAAAAATGATCCCTTGCAGCGGGGTTGTGCTTGCACTCCAACAATTAAAGGGGCTGTAAACTCTCGTGTTTTTTCACCTTAATGCATCCTATGCATATATGAGCCCGTTCATTGCCTCGGAGGAGACGCACTGGACCTCTCTGCCCGGGAGTTCTCTGCTCTTGATTGGATAGATTGGTAGCAGCGCAGCCATTGGCTCCCACTGCTGTCAATCAATTTCAATGACCCGGGTGCCAGGGGCCGAGTCTGGCATTCTGTGTCTATGCACGCAAATGCTGTACTCTGGAGAGCGCTTCTCCCAAGGGGTTTACCGATGTGGGGAGGAGCCATGAGAGCCACCGGGGGACCCCAGAAGACGACGATCGGGGCTACACTGTGCAAAACGAACTGCACAGTGGAGGTAAGTATGATATGTATGTTATTTAACCTCTTCCCATCCCGTGTATAGTCTGTCTGTTTTTGTTTATAGCGCAAAAAAGAGGTGATAAAATACCACCAAAAGAAAGCTCTATTTGTGGGAAAAAAAATGACCAAAATGTCATATGGGTACAGTGTTGTATGACCGTGCAATTGTCATTCAAAGTGTGACAGCGCTGAAAATTGGCCTAGGCTGGAAGGGGGTAAAGATGCCCGGTATTGAAGTGGTTAAAAGAAAAAAAAAAAACAAAGGTTTACAATCATTTTAATTGCTCAAATTTAAAAATGTACTCCCGCAGCATCTTTTCCACCGGTCTAGGGTTCTGACGTCGTCATGACCAAAGCAGGGTCCATAGCCCTGCTCTGGAGATGGGGATGCCAAAGGGACAGTCCACCACCAAATTGATTGCTAAGGCAGTACAGCCAGCCCTCCTGTACTGGGCCCACACCCCATCAGTTCAAAAGAGGGGCTCAGGCACCTGCTGAGCGGGAGGGCTGGCAGTACTGTCTTATTGTAGACACTGATCCTCTTCTGCTTCTCCCTGCAGCGCTGCCAGCTTCTCCTCCTCTCCCTCCCTCCCTCCCGCTGAAGTGCAGGGGGATAGGTTCTAGCACATACGCCCCTTCCATCTGCTGTCCGGGCCCCCCTGTGTGCCCCTTTCTGCTGCAGCACACAGGGGGATGTCATTTCCTGGCCCCTTGCTTTCCTGAATGAACACAGTGAGGGATCGGTACAAATCACTCCTGTGTATATTCATCACTGATGCGTAGAAAACTGTGTTTACTATTCTTCCATTTTTAAATGAGCAGGAAGCCTCAGAGCGCTTCCTATTCATTCATCTGTGCAGCTGGGTGTCATCCGTCACTTTCGGCGGGGTGGGGGGGGCAGGTAGGCTGTATGGGGCCCCCCCCCCCGGTGATTTTCTAACAGCAACCCTGTTGGAGATCGCTGCCTGCTGGGAGAGCAGAGGATCAGGTAAGAGACTGTTTCTCCTCTCCCCCAGACAAAAACAAGCTAATGAACCGTGCAGTGCAGGCAAAGCCCCACTACAAGCGATCATTTCTAATTTGCCTGGAGTCAGGCTGTAAATATTGGCCCCGACCATACTAAATTAAATAAATTACAACTACGTGAAAGTTTTTTTTTTTTTTTTTTTTTTCTTTTTTAAGGACTTCAAAGGAATGGGGAGGAATGTCGACTAAATTGATGTATCTGTGAAATTACTGTTGGCAAAATTTTGCTGAAGTGTAAAATTACAATTTCCCTCATTGAACTGCTTATCGGTGAAATTTTGCAGGGCGTGTTTTTTTTTTTTTTTTCTGTATTTACAGTGCCTTGAAAAAGTATTCACACCCCTTGAAATTTTCCAAATTTTGTCATGTTACAACCAAAAATGTAAATGCATTTTATTGGGATTTTGTGATAGACCAACACAAAGTAGCAAATAATTGTGAAGTGGAAAGAAAATGATAAATGTTTTTCACAATTTTTTACAATTAAAAATTTGCAATGTGTGGCGTGCATTTGTATTCAGCCCCCTTTACTCTGATACCCCTAACTAAAATCTCTTGGAACCAATTGCCTTCAGAAGTTACCTAATTAGTAAATATAGTCCACCTCTCAGTATAAATACTGTGAAGCCCTCAGAGGTTTGTTAGAGAACCTTAGTGAACAAACAGCATAATGAAGGCCAAGGAACACACCAGACAGGTCAGGGATAAAGTTGTGGAGAAGTTTTAAGGAGTCACAAAAATAAGGTAGTACTAAGTATTACCAAAAGGGCGGACTTTTACGGCTAAGAAACAATGGAAAGAAAATCTATTGGAAAACAATCAATTTTATTGAAATTAACATTTACATAGAATAATCAGAAAAAGGATAAAAATGTAGCATATGTGCATCTGTGTTTATGTGTGTCTACGCGTTTTGCCGTTAGGCTTCTTCAGGACACGCTCAAGGATCAGAGACGAAACAGATAAGAGAATATGTTTCTCTATCTTAGTTTGAGATACAATATCATAATACCCACGTGTGCAGTGGACTGCTGTCTCCCAGGGGCATGTTTTTTTGTTTTTTTATTCTTATGGCACAACTGCAAACCTACGGAGACATGGCCGTCCACCTAAACTGACAGGCCGGGCAAGGAGAACATTCATCAGAGAAGCAGCCAAGAGGCCCATGGTAACTCTGGAGGAGCTGCAGAGATCCACAGCTGAGGTGGGAGAATCTGTCCACAGGACAACTATTAGTCGTGCACTTCACAAATCTGGTCTTTATGGAAGAGTGGAAAGAAGAAAGACATTGTTGAAAGAAAGCCATAAGAAGTCCCATTTGTAGTCTACGAGAAGCCATGTGGGGGACACATCAAACATGTGGAAGAAGGTGCTCTGATCAGGTGAGACCAAAATTGAACTTTTTGGCCTAAATTCAAAACACTTTGTGTGGCGGAAAACAAAGACAGCACATCACCCTGAACACACCATCCCCACCGTGATGGCAATTTCATGTTGTGGGGATCCTTTTCTTCAGCAGGGACAGGGAAGCTGGTCAGAGTTGATGGGAAGATGGATGGAACCAAATACAGGGCAATCTTGGAAGAAAACCTGTTAGTCTGCAAAAGACTTGAGACTGAGGTGGAGGTTCACCTTCCAGCAGGACAACGACCCTAAACATACAGCCAGAGCTACAATGGAATGGTTTAGGTCAAAGCATATTCATGTGTTAGAATGGCCCAGTCAAAGTCCAGACTTAAATCCAACTGAGAATCTGTGGCAAGACTTGAAAATTGCTGTTCACAGACTCTCCATCCAATCTGACAGAGCTTGAGCTATTTTGCAAAGAAGAATGTGCAAAAATGTCCCTCTCTAGATGTGCAAAGATGGTAGAGACATCCCCAAAAAGACTTGCAGCTGTAATTGCAGTGAAAGGAGGTTCTACAAAGTATTGACTCCGGGGGGCTGAATACAAATGTACCCCACACTTTTCAGATATTTATTTGTAAAAAATGTTGAAAAACATTTACTATTTTCCTTCCACTTCACAATTATGTGCCACTTTGTGTTGGTCTATCACATAAAATCCCAATAAAATACATTTATGTTTTTGGTTGTAACATGACAAAATGTGGAAATTTTCAAGGGGTATGAATACTTCTTCAAGCCACTGTATATTTGGGTTGATAAAGCGGAGTTCCACCCAAAAATGGAACTTCTGCTTTAAGTGCTGGTGACCCCCTGACATGCCACATTTGTTTTTTGTTTTTTTTGGGGGGGGGGAGCGGGTACCCAGTTTTTATAGGCACCTGGCTCTCTCTTCCTCCCCTGGCGCCGCCAAAAGGAAGTTCTCCTCTCCCCCCTCCCTCCCTGCAATCTTCTGGGACACGTCACAGGTCCCAGAAGATTGCCCGGCCATTCACAATACACAGGGCGGCTCGCGCATGCACAATGCATGCCCAGCTGTGAAGCCACAGCCGGACGCCCACAGTTACAATGTCAGCGCCGCAGAGAGGAGCGGGGCTTCGTGCGCCCACATCGCTGGACCGTGGGGACAGGTAAGTGTCTGATTACTAAGAGTCAGCAGCTACATTCTTTGTAACTGCTGCCTTTATATGGGTGGAACTCCACTTTAAGTTTATTTCATTTAGTGTTCTTTGTATTTAAATATTATTTGTGAACTCTTGTTTTTTTGTTTTTTTTGTTTTTTTGTTTTTTTCTAACTTTTTTTGCTGCCCTTTTCACCCTTAAAAACCACTAAAAATCAGCTTCGTTTTCCTCATTGGCTGCGATCCATTTTGCTGAAATAGTGAATTTTTCTACCAGCCCTTGCTAAAATTTTGTACAACAAACACTTAAAGTGGTATTAAACCCAAAAGCAAACAGTCATTATATTACAGCTTACTAATTCTTAGATGTGATGGCTGCATTTGTTTTTTGTTTTTCTTTTTTAGGATTTCTATGCTTTATTTTTACCTGGTGATCCAGCCAGTAAGTCTGTTTTTCAAAAGCTCAAGCACTCTTGCAGATGTATCAGTTACAGGGATGAGGCAAACTATTTAACACTGGCAGAGGTGCTTACAATGATCAGCTTTTCTTTATTTATGGAAACCTTTATTCCAAAAGGGGGAAAATATGATTTGCTGTAACTGCTTTTAAAGTGCGAACTGGAGTTTGGCTTCAATTTGTTAGTGTATATAAATCTGCTAGTACTTCTAACACTTCCCTTCACCCAGAGTAACAATGCTGCTGTTCAAATCTGCTCCCTGTGCTCCTTCATCCAGAGTGGGGGCACTCTAATACAGGGGTTGTGTTACTGGCCAGATCACCAGGTGAAAACTGAGGGGAAAAAGCCTAAAAAAAAAGAAAAGAGAAACAAATGCAGTCATCACATCTAATGATTGGTCAGCTGCAATATATTACATTTTTGGGTTTATTACAGCTTTAATATCGAGAGTTGGCAAGAGGTCTATCACGATTCACTTGACAATTGGGGCCATTTGTTGCGACCCCCGCCGTGCCACCCCTATGCCACTGCACACTGCGGATGGATTAAAGTAGTAAGTACAGAGGGCACATATATACTGAAAGGGGGGGGGGGCGACTTCTGATGTGAAAGGGGAGGGGGCTTTTGATGTGAAGGGGGGCTTTGGATTTAAAAAGGGGGAGCTTCCGATTCAAAGGGGGGCTTCTGATGGAAAGGGGGGACTACTAATTTGAAAGGGGGGGACTTCTGATGTGAAGAGGGGGGCTTCGGATTATAAAGGGGGACTTTGATGTGAAAGGGGGGCCTTTGGATGTGAAAGGGGGAGGGGGGGCTTCTGATTAGAAAGGGGGGACTTCTGATGTGAAGGGAGGGGGGCCTTTAGATGTAAAAGGGGAGCTTCTGATGTAAAAGGGGGGGGGGTTCTGATGTGAAAGGGGGGGACCTTAGGCTTTGTAAGGGGAGGTTTTCTGATTTTGAAGGTGGGGGGGTGCATCTGATATGAAGGGAGGTCTTATGTAAAAGAGAGGGGCTTCTCGTGTGAAAGAAGGGGGGGGGGGGTGTTGATGTAAAGGGGGGGAACTTCTGATATGAAAGGGGACGGGGCTTCTAAATTAGAAGGGGGGGGGGGGCTTCTGATGTGAAGACTCTGAGGACTCGGATGTGTAGTGGGAAGGGCTTCTGATGTGAAAGAGGAGGGGGCTTCTGATTAGAAAGGGGGGGGGGGCTTCTGATGTGAAGGTGAGGACTTTTGATGGGAAAGGGGAGAAGGCTTCTGATGTGAAGTGTGGTGCTTCTGATTCAAAAAGGGGGTCTTCTGATGTGAAGGGGGGGCTTCAGATACGAAGGAGGGGGGCTTCTGATGTGACGGAGGGACCTTTTGGATGTGAAAGGGGAGGGGGCTTCTGATGTGAAGGGGGGGGCTTCGGATTCAAAAGGGGGGACTTCTGATGTAAAGGGGGGGAACCTTTGGATGTGAAGGGGGGGCTTCTGATGTGAAAGGGGGGGGCTTCTGGTGTACAAGGGGAGGGGCTTGTGATGTGAATGAAGGGGACCTTTGGCTTTGTAAGGGGGAACTTCAGACTTGAAGGTGGGGAGACATCTGATGCAAAGGGAGGTCATATGTAAAAGAGAGAAGCTTCTGGTGTGAAAGAAGGGGGGGCTTCTGATTTGAGGGGGGGGACTTCTGATGTGAAAGGGGAGGGGGGCTTCTGACATGAAGACTCTGATGCACAGAAAGGACTCTGATGTGTAGTGGGGACTTCTGATCTGAAATGGGAGACTATGGATGTGAAGATTCTGATGTATAGCGGGGGATGTGAAGGGGAGGCCTTCTGATCTAAAGGGGGAGACTTTTGTTCTAAATGTGATTGGGGGGGCTCTAATATAAAGGGGGTCTAATGTGAGGACTCTGATGTATACTGGGGGCTTCTGATATAAAGGGGGAATTCTGTTATATAGGGGGGCTGCTAATGTGAAGAGAGACTTTGATGTGAAGGGGGGGGAGTTAAGGTTTTGGTTGGAGTTGTTCTTTAAAGGCGGCAGGTCATGTGATAATAAACACTTATTGGCCGTTGTGTCTGCACCTGTTTGGCGGACGGACGGTGTTTGTAACACAAGTGGGTGTCACTGACACTCTGGGTGGTCTGGACTTCTTGCACTGACCCTGACACCAGAATTCTCGCCATCTCATCAAGCAGCGCACATCCCTCTCTCTGGTGCGTCCTAAACCTCGACTCCTCCATCACTGACTCTGTAGAAAGTTACAGATTTTTGCATCCACTCTGAAATTTGTATTTTCCAGGCTTCCAACATTGCAGTGTTATTATACCTTCCTCCTGCAACAAGAAATATTGCTCCATACCCCATATCTTATATTTCTCCATACCCCATCCCCTATATTGCTCCATACCCCATCCCCTATATTGCACCATACCCCATATCTTATATTTCTCCATACCCCATCCCCTATATTGCACCATACCCCACATCTTATATTTCTCCATACCCCATCCCCAATATTGCTCCATACCCCATCCCCTATATTGCTCCATAACCCATCCCCTATATTGCACCATACCCCACATCTTATATTTCTCCATACCCCATCCCCAATATTGCTCCATACCCCATCCCCTATATTGCTCCATAACCCATCCCCTATATTGCACCATACCCCATATCTTATATTTCTCCATACCCCATCCCCTATATTGCACCATACCCCACATCTTATATTTCTCCATACCCCATCCCCAATATTGCTCCATACCCCATCCCCTATATTGCTCCATAACCCATCCCCTATATTGCACCATACCCCATCCCCTATATTGCTCCATACCCCATCCCCTATATTGCACCATACCCCATATCTTATATTTCTCCATACCCCATCCCCTATATTGCACCATACCCCACATCTTATATTTCTCCATACCCCATCCCCAATATTGCTCCATACCCCATCCCCTATATTGCTCCATAACCCATCCCCTATATTGCTCCATACCCCATATATTATATTTCTCCATACCCCATATCTTATATTGCTCCATACCCCATCTCCTATATTGCACCATACCACATCCCCTATATTGCTCCATATATAGGGGATATATGGAGATGGGATAGGCAATAAAGGGGATGGGGTATGGTGCAATATAGGGGATGGGGTATGGAGCAATATAGGAGATGGGGTATGGAGCAATATAGGGAATGTCTGTGTGAACTATGTATGTTTTCAAAAAAAATTGCGTTTGAAAAAATCGCTGCACAAATACCGTGTGACGTAAAAAAATTTCAACACCTATCATTTTGTTCTTATAAAAAATATATATATAATGTTTTAGGAGCATGAAATTGTCCAAAATGTCTTGGTATTCTGACACCTTAAGAGTTCCCTTCACTGGAACTAAGGGGCCAAGACCAACCCCTGAAAAACAACCCCACACTATAATACCCCTCCGCCAAATGATTTGGACCAGTGCACAAAGCAAGGTCCATAAAGAGGTGGATGAGTGAGTTTGGGGTGGAGGAAGTTGACTGGCCTGCACAGAGTCCTGACCTCAACCCCATAGAACATCTTTGGGATGAATTAGAGCGGAGACTGCAAGCCAGGTCTTCTCGTCCACATCAGTGTCTGACCTCACAAATGCCCTTCTGGAAGAATGGTCAAAGATTCCCATAGACACACTCCTAAACCTTTTGGACAGCCTTCCCAGAAGAGTTGAAGCTGTTATAGCAGCAAAGAGTGGGCCAACTCAATATTGAACCCTATGGACTAAGACTGGGATGACATTAAAGTTCATGTGCGAGTAAAGGCAGGTGTCCCAATACTTTTGGTAATATAGTGTAGGTCTGACTCCGCAGTGGGTGTATCGAACCGCTGCATATAGACCCCTGCTTCCACTGCCAACAAGAGTCCTTCTCTGCTGCATGCTGGCAGGGGACAGGCTTTTTTACTCAGGCTGTAGCTGCTTCCTTTTTTTTTTTTTTTTTTTTTTTTTTTTTTTAAATCAACTAGAGGACTATGAACTCTTGTTATAATGGACCTGGAATGTATTTAGCTGATTTGAAAGGGGAAATTCAACTGAGCATTAATGTTGTTACAAAGAGAATTTATGTTCACAGGGACAAGGCTGACTGCCATGATCATTAGGGAACGTTTACACTGTCATGTCGGCGGCGTTGTGCGCGGCATGTCCTCTCCTAATCGGCAACGCGTGATAATTTCCTAATAATTGATTGTTTGTTTTCTGTGTCTGGATTCTCATCTGTTTCTCTGTAACAGACATCAGACAACCTGAAAATGGCCCCAGCGATCCCCGGAGAGCGAGCGCGGCCTCAAACAGGACGCCGGATGGATCTGCTTTTACCATTGTAATATATAAGGATGGGGGGGTCTGAGATGGGGAGGGGGGGTTGTGTCTGAACCATCTTATGTATATGCAGAATATATAATATTCTCCTTTTTTTTTTTTTTTTTTTTTTTTTTTTTTTCATTGAAGGAATTTTTGAGAATTTGTCTTTGCTACAATATTACAGATTTCACCAATGGCGGACGATCGTTTTTTTTTTTTTTTTGTAATTTTTTTTTCTGTGTTTTGAGGGTGTGTTTTTATGTTGTATATTTATTTATTTTACTTCGTGAACTTTGTATTTTTTTTTTTTTTTGTATTTGATCATTATTTGTATACCGCTCTTTTTATTTTATATATATATTTTTTTTAAATCCTTAAAGTGGAACTTCACTCTCCCTTTTAATCCTTTAAGCTAGCATTAGTAAATAGAAAGGGAGGAAGGTATATCATATTTGCTTGTTTTATCCACATTTCTTTAGTTACTTCCTGCTTTCCATGCCTAGGCAAATGATGTCATACATCCCCAGGAGTCTTTAATAGGGGAGGAGGGGCTTTTTCAAATAAAGCGGAGTTCCACCTGAAAAAAAAAAAAAAATAAATTAGAAGTCAGCAGCTACAATTACTGCAGCTGCTGACTTTTAATATAAGGACACTTACCTGTCCCAGGGCACCGGCGATGTCCTCATCCGAAGCCGAACCGTCCCTTGGCTCCAGATGCAGGCGTCTTAAGTAAGGGAGTCGGGAAGTGAAGCCTTGCAGTTTCACAGCCTGGTTCCCTACTGCGCATGCACAAGTCACGCTGCGCAATCTCACTGGTCCCTGCTGTCTTCTGGGACCTGTGTGTCTCCCAGAAGACAGCCGGGGGGGGGGGGGGGGGCGGAGGAGGGGCCGGACATGGCATTGATAGCCGCGGATACTGCGACCATCTATCGCCGGAAGTGGGAGCAAATACCTGTATTAGACAGGTATCTGCTCCTCCCTCCCCCCTGAAAGGTGCCAAATGTGACACCGGAGGGGTGGGGGAGGAATCCAGACAGCGGAAGTTCCATTTTTGGGTGGAACTGCGCTTTAACCACTTCAGCCCCGGAAGATTTTACCCCCCTTCCTGACCAGAGCACTTTTTGCGATTCGGCACTGCGTCGCTTTAACTGACAATTGCGCGGCCGTGCGACGTGGCTCTCAAACAAAATTGACGTCCCTATATAAAAAAAACACGTTTTTTTTTCCTCAGTTTAGGCCGATACGTATTCTTCTACATATTTTTGGTAAAAAAAAAAATCACAATAAGTGTATATTGATTGGTTTGCGCAAAAGTTATAGTGTCTACAAAATAGGGGATAGTTTTATGGCATTTTTATTAATTTTTTTTTTTTTTACTAGTAATGGTGGCGATCTGCGATTATTATCAGGGCTGCGACATTATGGCAGACACGTCGGACAATTTTGACACATTTTTGGGACCATTGGCATTTATACAGCGATCAGTGCTATAAAAATACACTGATAACTGTAAAAATGTCACTAGCAATGAAGGGATTAACACTAGGGAGCGATCAAGGGGTTAATGTGTTCCCTAGTGTGTGTTCTAACTGTGGGGGAGGGGTCTGTGCAGGGGAGATGACAGATCGCTGTTCATACTCTGTATGGACAGACGATCTGTTTCCTCTCCCCTCAGAGAACCGGAAACTGTGTTTACACACACAGATCCCGGTTCTCAGTGTGCCCTGAGCGATCGCAGGAGCCCGACGGTCGCGCTCGCATTGGCTCCGTGGGCAAGCAGGCGGCACACGCCCCTAGTGGCCACTGGGAGAAGCGACATTGCATAATGTCGTTTCGCCCAGCCTTGCCATTCTGCCGCAGTAAAACTGCGACGGCTGGTCGGCAAGTGGTTAAGCACACTCTTCTGCCTGTGTTCTACCAGAATACTGCTACCCATCAGAAAATGTAACCAAGGTGACGTTCTGTCGCGGCCATCTTGGTACACCCGCACTCGTCTGCAGTAAGCCTACAGCCTGAAGGCGGCAAGCGGACATCTTGTTACACCCACTGAAGTCTTGCATTTCACACTTATTTTTACCACTAAACTCAGCTTATATAGTGAAATATTTGGAAGTCTGTGATACTGTTTTGATGTTGAATTTTAAAAGCATCGGCAAGCCTGCTGATCTCACAGGTTTGCTAATCTGACAGAACACCGCTGATTTTAAAATTCGACATCAAAACCGTTTCACGGATTTCAAAATACTGTGTTTTACTATATAATCTGAGTTTGATGTTAAAAATAAGTGTGAAACGCAAGATTTCGGTGGGTGTAAAAAGATGTCCGCTTGCCGCCTTCTGACTGTAGGCTTACTGAGGATGAGTGCGGGTGTACCAAGATGGCCTCGACGGAACATTACTTTGGTTGCATTTTCTGATGGGTAGCGGCTTTCTGATAGGAAACCTGCATGCCTGATCTAAGGGCAAATGGATTCCAGGAAGTAAATGCTGCATGAGTCATCTGCCCTTACTCAAGATGGCTGTAGGGTGGGTAGTTTTTCAAAGTGATTTCTCAGCAAAATAAAGCATGGAGACATGGATGGATGGGGAAGTGTTTAGATCCTCCCTCCGGCCTTCCCTTAAGTCTTGCACCGTTGTACAGGATCCTCTCCAGTACTGAAATGGATTACTCTGGTTTTACTGCACACTGTGAGCTTCTCACAATGTGCATTAGAAGCTGTGGGTGTAAATTAGGGTGGTCTGCATGCAAATGAAGCCTGGCCAGGAGCGCCCACTCCTCCAGAATGACATCCACCCATCAAGGCATTGGCAAAACCTCTCCAAAGAGCCAGCCCACTGCTTGCATCAGGATGGAGTCCCCTTTAGAGAGATGCCAGACACTATAGGTGGGCTATTCAGTACTGAATACATTCCTAACATGTCGCAATATAAACAGTATATATCTCTCCTGCGCTCATTCGTGGCGTCTTCCATGGTTGGCCCTGATGAAGGGGGCTTGACCCTCGAAACGCGTTAGACTAGCTGCTATGAGGGCTTCCCACACCACTGGCTGAGGACCGTGGATCTTGAGGTGGTCTCGTTGGCACCATTACACATGCTTTTGCTTGCTAAGAGTTTGTAGGTAGATTACTTTTTTTATCTTTCAATAAAATGCTTATGTTGGTAATGCACTAAGTTGTTGGGTCCTCCTTCTTTTGGTAATGTCACAATAAAAAAACAATAGTATCACCATTTTTTAGAAAAGCTCCACCTTTTTATCATTAGTCCTTGAGCTCCAGTTGGTGACTTGGCCTAGGTTGAGATGATGTCATCAGTCTGCTGCAGGCAGGAAAAAGCATTTCCTCAGTCTCCTCTCCTCCAGGAATCATTGTAACATTGACATTCGTAAGTAGTGACAAGGTGAGAGGCTGCAGCAGGGGGCGGATCTGTGCAACTTTAAACTGGTAATAAACCCAAAACCAAATATGTAATATATTAAAGCTGACCAATGTGGTGGCTGCATTCGTTTTTCTTTTAAGCTTGTTTCCCTTTTTTATTTTCACCTGGTGATCTGGCCAGTAACTTACCTTTTTGTATTCGGGAGACATGGCTCTGGGGGAATGAGCATAGGAGGCACATCAGACTGTAACATTGTCCATGTTAAATGTACTAGCAGATTTAGATACACTAACAAATTGAAGCCAAACTCCAGCTCACACTTTATAAGCAGTTACTTACTACAAACAGTTCTATTGGGATAAAGGTTTTAAAAGCTGATCACTGTAAGCGCCCTTGCCAGTGGTAAATGGTTTGTCTCAACTCTGTAACTGATACATTCTGCAGGAAAGATTGTTCTTTTGAAAAACAGCAGACTTACTGGCTGGATCGCCAGATGGAAATAGCCTAAAAAAAAAAAGAAAAAGGGATGCAGCGATCACATTGAAGAATTGATATATAGGAAATGTCTGCTTTCGGGTTTAATACGACTTTAACCTCTTCGCGCCCTTAAGAGGTGTATGGCGCCGGGAGGCGGGGCTTAAGATCATGTGATTGGCTGTCACGGCAGTCACATGATCCGAAAACGTCTGATCGCAAAAAGAGCGATCAGGAGCTTTTGGTTAGGCGGCGCTCTCTCGGCACATATGTGTTGGCAGCAATTCACGTAAATATGCGGCCCCCTCGGCGCTAAGGACCAGACGCAGAGAGGCCGCATGTTTGCATACAGCTGGCGCCGAGGGGTTAATAGGGGTGGGGGAGGGGCAGAGAACCAGAAAACATATTCTTTATTGGCATTCCATCCAATCAGATTCTTCCCCGGAATTTGGGGTAGTTTCCCCCCCATCTGGTATCTTTCTAATGTCCATCTTGCTTTTGACCCAAGTCCAGCGCTGTACCCGGATGATTTGGATTTGACGCCGCCGCCGCCGTGCCGCTACTTTTCCGCACATTTTCAGAGATTCGCTTTTCTCGGCCCGAGTCTCCAGCTGCGCGGGTGAATCTCCTGCAATCCAGATGTGTCAACTTTTTGTGACCTTCTGTTTTTAAATACGTGTTTTTTTGGATGTGTCCGTTCCCCAGCAGAATGCAGCGTGCGTGATGAGATGGAGGGGGAGGGTGGGGGGAGAGTGAAAATTTTCCGTCTCCGAAGGCCTGCGGTGCAGACGTGTAGCAGCCCATTGATCTGATAGAAAATATTCACTTTGGTTTTCGTTTAAGTATTCCGGTGACCTAAATCTGTCTCCATCGGTTTTCACACCAGGCAATCATGAAAAAGGTTTTACCGTCTTTAACGATGAAATATATATAAAAAAAAAGAGAAGAAAAGAAAAGAAAATGAATTCCTCGCTTCCAGGCTTGACGATGAGAAACGATTGGCTGGCCCGTTGACTGGTTGTAGTTGTAAGCTGTAGTTTTGGTTATTTTGTAGCGGGTGCGTTTGTAGTGATGTTCTGTTTGTGGGGGAGGAGCGCGTTCTGCACCGGCGGTCTGTAATTCTCACTGCCGGGAACCGCGGGACGGTAAAGATTGGATTGTCATGTCTGTAGACCGTTAAGATCAGAGAGCTGCCTCAGAGGCTATGGGGAGAAAAATCTCGCCGTTCTCTTCTATAACATTTATTAAGAGGACCCGCAGGATTCAGCGGCTTCGCACTTTTGCGCTTCTTAAAGGCGCACACACACCAATTGTTCACCGCTATCTGAAGTGTACACCTAAGCTGTGCCCATAAACAGAGAGATAAGGGCTCATTTACACTTACTTTGACTTTTACTCTCATTAATGTGGAGTTCCACCCAAAATTGGAACTTCTGCTTTAAGGGAAGATGACCCCCTGACATACCACATTTGGCGCGCCATTTTTTTGGGGGGAGCGGAAACCCTCTTTTTAGAGGGTCCCAGCTCCAGCTTCCTCTTCTGGCTCCGCAGCGCCGCAAGTAAGATCACCTCTCCCCCTCCCTCTCGGTGATCATCTGGGACACGTCACAGGTCCCAGACGATTGACCGGCCAGTCACAGCGAGCCGCGCGGCTCACGCATGCACAGACAAGTGAGGCTTCGTTCCCCCACATCGCTGGACCCTGGGACAGGTAAGTGTCCGATTATTAAAAGTCAGCAGCTGTATTTGTAGCTGCTGACTTTTTTTTTTTTTTTTTAAGCGGAACTCCGCTTTAAAGAACCTGCTGCTTTAACATAATTTTTTTTTTTTACGTGTTTTTGATGCTTCAGTTATGCTTTAAGGAAGCTTGGCAAATGCCCCGTGTGTGTTTCTATTTTCTTTTTAAAGGGGCCCATTAGAACCCCAGCTCATTAGCGCCCCCGTTTAGCAGATCTTCAGTTTATTAGTACACTTTTTCAGCAGTTCCCCTGCTCAGTAGTACCCCCAGCTTTGCTGATGCCCCACTCAGTAGTAACACCCAGCTTTGCTTACCCTTGCTTAGTAATAACCCCCCAGCTCTGCTGATTCTCCACTCACTAGTACCCCAGCTCTGCTGATCCCCCACTCAGTAGTAACACCCAGCTTTTTCTGATACCCTCAGTAGTAACACCCAGCTCTGCTGATGCCCCACTCAGTAGTACCTCCAGCTTTGCTTACCCCTGCTTAGTAGTAACTCCCAGCTCTGCTGATCCCCCACTCAGTAGTACCCCAGCTCTGCTGATCCCCCACTCAGTAGTACCCCAGCTCTGCTGATCCCCCACTCAGTAGTACCCCAGCTCTGCTGATCCCCCACTCAGTAGTACCCCAGCTCTGCTGATCCCCCACTCAGTAGTACCCCAGCTCTGCTGATCCCCCACTCAGTAGTACCCCAGCTCTGCTGATCCCCCACTCAGTAGTACCCCAGCTTTTCTTACCCATGCTTAGTAGTAACTCCAGCTTTGCTGATCCCCCACTCAGTAGTACCCCAGCTTTTCTTACCCATGCTTAGTAGTACCTCCAGCTTTTCTTACCCATGCTTAGTAGTAACACCCAACTCTACTGATGCCCCACTCAGTACCCCCAACTTTGCTTACCCCTGCTTAGTAGTAACTCCCAGCTCTGCTGATCCCCCACTCAGAAGTACCCCAGCTTTGCTGATCCCCCACTCAGTAGTAACACCCAACTCTACTGATGCCCCACTCAGTGGTACCCCAGCTTTTCTTACCCATGCTTAGTAGTAACCCCTAGCTCTGCAGATCCTCTGTTTTTCAGATCCTCCTCTCTTGTCCCCGCTCACCTCCCACTATGTTGCTCCCATGCTGCTCACCACATGTGACCTCTGCTAGTTTCTCCAGCTCTGGTCCCCCAACTCTGCTGATCCCCTTCCTCTTATTCTTCACTCTCCAGTCTTGTTCACCTTCCTCTGTAGCGCTCCCATGTTGCACATCACATGTCCTGCCTTCTAGTTGCTCTGTTTCAGTCCAGACCCCGTTCACTTTCTTGCTGCTCCACACCAGATGGGACGTCTGCACCAGACACCCCCAGAATATATACACCTGAACAAAGAGTGACTGCCTATGGTGGCTTTCCGGGGTCGATTTGTTGGTTTTCCAGTGTATCCTGGGATATCTCATACCTCCAAAACAAAGCAAAGCTAAAACTCAATAAAAGCCCCCCAATAGCTTCAGGTGCTGTAAGCTGCGAGCATTGCCATAAACCTCTATGGGGGCTTTGGAGACGCTTTGAAGCACCAAGAAAGCGACACGGGGTATCCTTTTTGAAGCAAAGCAAACGCATTGTGTGAACAGGACTGTAAGGTGACCATTTTATTTAGTGACAGGGGCTTTGACTGGCATTCAAAAAAGCGCGTCCAATGCCACATTTAATGTGTAAATGAAATAAATGGGCCCTAAAAGAGATCACGCCCACAAATGCACATCAAGCACAGAGACCCAGTGATGACATCATGGCGTCTGAAATAAAGTATTTCATTAAAATGGAAAGATTTTGTTTACAAATCTTATAAATGGAGAAAGGAGATATCAGGGGAGGTAAAATCTAAGCGGATTAAACCTGAGCTCTAAAAATGTCTGTAGAACGATCGCTCTGCCAGACTGGAGTGATGCCCCAATGAGACCATCGGGAAATGATTTGCAGAAACTTTCTCTTATAGCAGCAGAAATTGTGAGGAGTTTTCTGGAAGACTCAACTCTGGAAATTCAACTTCATATCTCTTTGTCCAAAAACCACAATGTATTCCACATTGAGGGAACAGATGGCTCTGTCACCGGGACCAAGTACCCTTCCTCCCCGTCCTGGACTGGACTGTCAGATCTCCAGCCAACGGTGCACTCAATGAACACCATCATCTCCCTCACTCCCCTTTCTGCAGTTATTCCTCAGATTTCTGATGCACGCCTAAACTTTGTGTGCTGCCTAAACCGCAACCTCTCCTGACCAGTGCTTGAAACACGAGACTGTCAGAGGTCCTTCATATAAAGACACAGCCAAGCTCTGACTTTGTGTCAATCAATCACGCATGCCTTCGGTCCAGACAATTGCGCGGTCATGCTACACTGTAACCATGTGAAATTTTTATCATTTTATTCACACAAATAGAGCTTTCTTTTGGTGGTATTTAATCACTTCTGGGTTTTTTATTTTTTCTTTAAAAAAAAAGCAAAAAAAAAAAAAGTTTTTCTTAGTTCCTGTCAGTAAATTTTTGAAAATGAGTAATTTTTCTCCGGCACTGATGGGCACAAATATGCCACACTTATGGGCACTGATAGGTGGCACTGGTGGGCACAGATAGGTGGCATTGATGGGCAGCAATGATAGCCAGTACTGACTGGAATCACTAATGGCCACTGATTGCTGGCACTGTGGGTGCTTTATTGTAATCAGTGCCCTGATTACATTCCTAGATGTCTTTTGCGAGGAGATGAGTGTGAGGCGAGGAGCGCTGATTACCGGCATCTCCGCGTTTACACGTGACCTGCTGTGATTGGATACAGCCGATCACATGGTTAAAGAGCCACGGCTGTTTACAGAGATCGGAGTCGCGCCGTGTCATGGCAACACGGCTCAGCCGCCGCGCCCCCCCGGAGGCGCACTAGAGTGGCTGTTTTGGGTAGCTGTCATATGACGTCCACCCCAGAACAGTGAGCGGGTGGCAAGTGGTTAATGGCATCCCAGTCTTAGTCCGTAGGGTTCAATATTGAGTTGGCCCTCCCTTTGCAGCTATAACAGCTTCAACTCTTCTGGGAAGGTTGTCCACAAGGTTTAGGAGTGTGTCTATGGGAATGTTTGACCATTCTTCCAGAAGAGCATTTGTGAGGTCAGGTACTGACTTTGGATGAGAAGGCCTGGCTCACTGTCTCCGCTCTAATTCATCAGCCTGCAGCAGACTGATGACATCATCTCAGCCTAGGCAAATCCACTGTCTGGAACTCAAGGATGGCTTTTTGGGTGGAGCTTTTCTAAAAAAAAATAGATATATAATTTATTTAGTACCACTGATCCCCTGCTTATCAGTTTATGCAGAGCGGACATGGACAGCGTCCGCTCCGCTCTATGGACTGTCAGGTGTAAACTGACTCTCTGCCCGTCTACACAGGACTGCCCTCCGATCTGCCTAGATGGAGGACGGACCCCCTTCCATTTTTTTGTTTTTTTGTTTTTTTTTCTTTAAGGTGGATAGAGGGTAGTCGGGTGTAAACAGACTTGTGTCCATAGGGGTAAATGGCAGAACCAATCAGGTCCGTCTGCAAAACTGACAGGTGCACCTGATTGGACCCTTCGTGTGAAGAAAGGGGCCTTACTGATGGGATCACATGGATACAGGCAATTTCATGGAACAGTTTAATCCCAACCCACCAAATGTACGCATATACGCGGCCTCACGGAAGTGCGTCTTTATCTGTGGGGCCGCATATAAGCCCTACTGTGTTTGTGCTGAGAGAGCCCTGCACAGAGCACTCCCAACAATGGAGACTGCACTCTCACAGACCGCAATGGGCTTCGTACTAACGATCGGGAACCAGGAGGACTGATTCCCGATCATCTGATCATTGTGATTGGCAATGACATTGTCCCTGTGTTTTTTTTTTTTGTTGTTTTTTTTTTGTTGTTTTTCTCCTCTTTGAATGGAGAAAAAGATACATTGTATACATACAGGATACATTATATAATACATTATATACATACAGGATACATTATATAATACATTATATACATACAGGATACATTATATAATTGTATACATTATATAATACATTATATACATACAGGATACATTATATAATACATTATATACATACAGGATACATTATATAATTGTATACATTATATAATACATTATATACATACAGGATACATTATATAATTGTATACATTATATAATACATTATATACATACAGGATACATTATATAATTGTATACATTATATAATACATTATATACATACAGGATACATTATATAATACATTATATACATACAGGATACATTATATAATTGTATACATTATATAATACATTATATACATACAGGATACATTATATAATTGTATACATTATATAATACATTATATACATACAGGATACATTATATAATTGTATACATTATATAATACATTATATACATACAGGATACATTATATAATACATCTTTTTCTCCTTGCTAGAGTAGACAATTGATACAAAAGATAAAATGGCTAGATCAGGGTTTGATCTAGATCAGGGGTGTCCAGACTTTCAAAACAAAGGGCCAGTTTACTGCCCTGCTAACTTTAGGGGGGTCAGACTGTGGCCATTGAGAGTAGAAAATGCCACAGTGTCAGTGGAAGTAACAATGTCTCAGGCTTGGTGGTCAGTGGATGTAAAAAGTTACATCATTGGTGTCAGTGGGAGGAATAGTGCCTCATTATTGGTGACAGTGGGAGAATTTGTTCCCCATCATTGGTGCCAGAGGAAGGAATAGTGCCCCATCATTGGTGTCAGTGGAAGGAATAGTGCCCCATCATTGGTGTCAGTGGAAGGAATAGTGTCCCGACATTGATGTCAGTGGAAGGAATAGTGTCCCATCATTGGTGTCAGTGGAAGGAATAGTGTCCCATCATTGGTGCCAGAGGAAGGAATAGTGTCCCGACATTGATGTCAGTGGGGGGGGGGGATTGTGCCCCATCATTGGTGTCAGTGGAAGGAGTAGTACCCCATCATTGGTGTCAGTGGGAGAAATCGTGCCCAAAGGCCAGATAAAGTTTATTAGATTGTAAGCTCTTCTGAGCAGGGCCCTCTTAATCCTATTGTATTGTATTGTATTATAACAGTATTGTCTCCCTTTTATATTGTAAAGTGCTGCGTAAACTGTTGGCGCTATATAAATCCTGAATAATAATAATAATAAAGGAAAACCGAGAACCGCATCTAGCCCACGGGCTGCAGTTTGGAGACCCCTGATCTAGATCAATGTCAGGATTGGGGTCAAAGGTCAAGATCAGAGACAGGCTCAGGATCAAAGGTCAGGGTGTTTTAGGTAGGATAAAAAATTGAAATGCTCACTATTGTTTCTGGGTCCTACTACGGGTACAAACTACAAATAACATACACATATGTGGTATTGCTGCAATCGTCAGGAGAAGGAGAATTTATTTAGGGTTGTTCTTTGGTGGTAGGTCATGATAATAGCAAGAAATATTTTAGAATTTTGCTGTAAATTTTGTTACTATTTTGTGCCAATTTTCCATTGATAATTAAATTATAAAAAAAAAAACAGGCAATAAGTATTACTATTTTCTTGGGAAGGCCCCATTAGTCCTGAAAAAAGTGAGGTATAATTCCCCTGGATACACTAAGTAGTTGCGATGATATGTACAGTTTTACTAACATATTTCAAAGTTGCAAAACTGTGTTCAGGCGTTACATTTTTTTTTACCTTCTTCATGAAGGGGTTAAAAAAAATGCAAATGTTAAAAAAAAAAATACCAAAGAGGGTTTTTTTCAATTTGCTGTCCAGGTGACACGCACTCTCTGCTCCGCGACAGAGACCAGCAGAATTTGTGACATATAATTTCCTCTATGACTTCCTGTATGGGAACCATTCCAGGAAGAAGCTCCTTAACCCTTTCCGCTATAACCGCTAAGAGCTCTATGTGATAGAGCCTGTCAGGGGCTGAATACTTAGAGAAGTCCTTTACATTTCCTGAGCATTCCACTTTCTGTGCAGTTCGTCCTGACAAGTGATCACAGATAGCAGCTGTTTTGTTACATTGACCTCTGGCCCAGGTTTGAAATAATTCCTTCCCAATACATTCTTGAAATGTCACAATATTATATAACAGGACCATTTTTCAGAAAAGCTCCACTTTTTATCGTTTTAAAAACTGTCCTCGACCTCCAGGCAGTGACTTTGCCTAGGCTGAGATGATGTCATCAGTCTGCTGCAGGCAGGAGGAAGCATTTCCTCAGTCTCCTCTCCCCCAGTGATTAGACTGTAACATTGGAACTTTGCAACAAGTCACAAGGTGAGAGGATGGAGGAGGAACCCACAACTTATATAAAAAGTCATCTTTGGACGCACTTTATTGGAGTGCAGATTAATGAAAGGATGAAGTGTTAGAGTAAGGGGGAGGTTGTAGGTTAGCGATACATTTTATTTCTTGCAATGCAACAACAAGCTGAAGTTTAATCTGCTTATATTTTGCTTTTCAACATGCTAATGAAATGATGAAATAAAACCTTTTCATTTTTATGATATACCTTCTTTAGATCCAGTGACATCCTCAATGGATCTCTGTGCTGCTGTATGCAATGCAGGGAGATCATGGCCAGTGGGCAGGGCGCTGTACAAGAGCCCTCTGTGCTGGTGTAAGCAGTGGACTGATGCTTGGGAGGAGTTATGCAAATCTCAAAATGCCTTTAAATTGATACTAAACACACACTGTTTAATTTACATTATTCCTTCTATTTCTGTATGTGGATGATGGCACTGTAATTATTTTAATTAAAAAAAAAAAAAATCTAAGTACCCTTTTCCTAATCGATACACAGCTGTCACATGACCCAGATCTCCCCCACTCTGTCTGCAGGAACTTCTGCTGTTGGTCACATGTTCAAAATAAAAAAAACAGCCTTTGGAATACAAAATAAAAATTAATAATATAAATAATCTCTTTTAAATTGTCATACAAATATATATTTGAAATAAAATCTTAATTATTTTTCGGCAATAACATGGTGTTGGCGGATTTTTGCCAGTCACAGGCCCCTCCAGCCTGTGACTTAGAATAAGAGGGAGGTGAAGCCTTTACCAATCTACATGTAATATCCCGCCCCTATTGTGTTTAGCTAGTTAGTGGGCATGGAGGAGGAGGGAGGGAGTGGGCTGTCATTTACCACTGTGTATACGCCCACATGTGTGACTCTATATCAAGGATATGCAATTAGTGGACCTCCAGCTGTTGCAGAGCTACAAGTCCCATGAGGCATAGCAAGACTCTGACAGCCACAAGCATGACACCCAGAGGCAGAGGCATGATGGGACTTGTAGTTTTGCAACAGCTGGAGGTCCGCTAATTGCAAATCCCTGCTCTATATACTCTGCTCAGATGTGATGGGGAGGAAATGCTCAGCATAGGAACTCACTGAAAACTGAGCATGTGCAGAGTTGCGACCACAGCTGCAAAATCCCAAGCTGAAGAGGGGACATGGATAGAAGAGGGAGGCAGAGAACAAGCAGGATCAACCAGGTTTTTTTTGCAGAATTCAGGAAACGAATCCTGTAGTGACTGAGTATGAACAGCATATAATACACCATTAATTGATAGTTTTTTTTATGATGTGGGTTTAGTGATACTTTA
Organism: Lithobates clamitans; assembly: GCA_037952925.1. NCBI lineage: Eukaryota > Metazoa > Chordata > Amphibia > Anura > Ranidae > Lithobates > Lithobates clamitans. The sequence continues at coordinate 1,772,217 of JBBGZY010001316.1, forward strand.
ATGGGTGGATGTCAGTCTGGAGGAGTGGGCTACATTTGCATGCAGACCACCCTAGGCAACGCCCACATGTGATGCTGAGCCGCCATGATTGCAAGAAATTAAATCCAATGAAAGTGGCATGCTTGGAACAGTAAGGCTTGAGAGAAAAGAGCTAGATGATCCTGGATGTTTTCTAGCCAGGACCCCGGGCGCTACCTAACTTGCTGCAGCTTCTAATGCATTGTGAGAAGCTCACAGTGTGCAGTGAAAGCATAACAAGCAATTTCAGTACAGGAGAGGAGCGGGTACAACTGTGCAAGACTAAAGGGAAGTCCGGAGAGCTCTCCTATGTATAGTGTTTGATTGTTCAGGATTGCCTGTAATGCAGTGTAATCCATGTGTCTGCATCCAGTGTATCATGGCTGGCATGGACCGGGCACTCTATAGCTAGCCGTGTATTGTGTTCTTTTTTTAGGACGGTGTTTACAAATTGCGAGCTATTTTTGTTGCGCATTGTATAATTTGCGTCCAGGGCTGGTTACATGGAGGCGCTCCGTGACCGAAATCACAAAGGCAATTGTAATGTTTGTTTCCCAATATAGACTGTCCAGCTGTTTCATAATGTGAAAGCCTCCCAGCAACAATGGCATCCACTTTTCTTTTTCCATCATTTTTAGAAGCACATTCAAGTGTCCTGTTCTCCAGAGAGAACCAGAGCTGCCAGTGAACTGAAAAGCACTGTTAATTTAGTTGACTAAAATATTTTTGTGGACTAAACTAATACTAATTTAGTCAACTAAAATACGACTAAAACTAAAACAATTGAGATGACCAAAATACGACTAAAACTAAAATGGCATTTTAGGCAAAAGACTAAAATATGGCTAAAACTAAATTGACATTTGATGTCAAAATGAACACTGCACTACCACATAATACTATCTAAGGGGCATCTAATAAGCTGCTAAAAAAAAAATGAAGAAGAGGGCTTTTTTTATTATATTTTATTTTTTTTCTTATTATTTGATGCTGGTAATATATTCAGTTAATATGTGTAATGTCATTACAGCCAACAGAGTTTACAAAATTTAACTAAACCCATTCGATTTTAGAAGATTAAAATACTAAAGTACTGGAGATTTTAGTCGACTAATATACGACTAAAACTAAAACAATTCAGATGACTAAAATGCGACTAAAACTAAAATGACATTTTAGTCAAAAGAACCAAACTAAATCCAAAATTTGATGCTAAGTGATATATATTTTGTATTTTTAAAATAACAAACAAGCCATACTTGCCTGCTCTGTGTAATACTTTTGCACAGAGCAGCCCAGATCTTCTTCTGGGCTCCCCCACTGGCACTCTCAGTGAGTGCCCCCATAGAAAGCTGCTTTCCAAGTGGGCACCCGTGCGGGCTCCCTCCCAAGCCACCCTGCCTACATCCACTCCCTCCTTACAACATTTGATTGACAGCAGCCGGAGCCAATGGCTCCCAGTGCTATCAATCTACCCAATGAGGAGGGAGACAGTGGTTCTTGTGCACATCACTGGATTGGATATTGGGCTTGGATATGAAAAAGAAAGGGGGGGGGGGGGCTGGGGGGATCCTGCAGAAGGTTTTTAGATCAATGCATAGAATGCATTAAGGTAAAAAACCTTAAGGCTTTGGAACCACTTGAAGGATAGCAGAGTGCCTGTGTGTGGTGTGCCCAGGTGACAGGTTCACTTTGCAGCTCTCCCAGCAGTAGAATAGGCGGTGAAGGCTGAGTACAGACCAGAGAAGTGGAAATGATGCCATGCTGCATTTTTATTATTTCATTTCAAACTGCTCAGCCATTCATAGACCGCTTTGTATTTTGAATACAAAGCTTCCTCTGATTGGCCAAGTCTGAGAGTGTGACGTCATCAGCCCACCCCTCCACTCAGCCAATCAGAGGAAGCTTTGTATTAAGTCACAGAATGCAAAGCTGGCGATGAATGGCTGCTCAGCCAGACTCTGTTTTGTTCCCAGGTGTGAGATGGGAAGTCTCTGCCTCACAGCCAGAACCCAGCAATGCAATGCGTACTGTATGTAACTGAAGTTACATGTAGTACATCCAGTGCTTAGAGACACTGCAGCACTCAGTGAAGCGTTTAGTTCTTTTGGACAAACTTGGTCCAAACAAATTATTTAACATGACAAGAAACATAGACAATAACTTTAAAGTAAAAAAAAAAGTTCTGCCTTTGCAACCACTTTAAGCAACTAGCATTCAACTTTTTGACAGTGCCTTGCCACCCATAGTTGATTGTTTGCTTCAGTTGCACTATCAGGGACTAAAATGCTCCAGGAAAGCTCTTTTCATGCTGAGCTATACAAAATGACCACAGCTGATTACAGTTGGAAGTCAAGTGGCTTTGTGTGCCATCGAGAAGGCGATTAGCTACACCTGACTGAGTTTACAACCATTTTTAGGAGAGGGGGTGATCCTTTTTCCAACTCGGTGATTCTGTTTTGGAATTTTTTTTAAATTAAACATTGACATCAGCTTTAATGTACTCTCTGCATTAGGGTAAAAACCTTCTGCATGCAGTCGCCCCCCCCCCCAAAAAAAAAACTCCCCCCTCATTCATACCTGAGCCTGATCCTAATTCAGCAATGTGCACAAGAGCAGAGGCTCGCTCGGCTCTACCTCCTCATTGGCTCAGATACAGCTGTGGGAGCCATTGGCTGTCAATCACAACCAGTGAGGATGGAACAGGGGCGAGACCCAGCTTGGGAGCGAGCATGCCTGAGTGCCCCCATAGCAAGCCGTTTGCTGGGGGCAGGGGGAGGAGCCTAGAGCACCAGCAGGGGACCCGAGAAGAGGAGGATCCGGGCTGCTCTGCACAGAACCATTGCACAGAGCAGGTAAGTATAACATGTTTGTTATTTTAATAATAATAATAATTAAAAAAAAATCTAGCATTTACAATCACTTTAATTCGCTCCTGTCTAAATTGGTCCTAATGTGTATGTATGTGTAATGGGGACCTGAGACTGTAAGCTCCCTGAGGATAGGGATTGAAGCCAATGTACAGTAGTTAAAGTGCTGCTTACATTTCCGGCACTATAGAAATGCCTGTAATAAATTATTACAGGAAAGATTGCGTCCATCAAAAACTGGTTGTAGTGTTTGAAGTGATATGGGACTGTGAGCTCCAGGGGGATGGGCAGATAGACCTGGTTCTGAACGCCCTTTAAACTTCTTTTAATATGTCAGCTCTATATAAATGAAGGAAAATGGTCTTCAGGGTTAGAGCTCTGGAGGATGGATGGATGGATGGATGCTCTTCTGCTTGTCTTACCAGGCTTTAGAAGCAATCTTTAATATCTCTTTAGGGCAGTTTGTAGTCGATCTTCCAGTTGCTGCAAAACGACAGTTGATAGTGGAGGTCATGCCAGTTTATTATGTAAAATGTTTTTTTATTCAGATGATGCCAACAAATTCCAGAACGCAGGACCCCGGTCTCTGAAGGAGCTTTATAGTCTCTGCCACAGTCCTCAACACTAGCGTACACATCAAAGGCAATTTTTGTTTGCAGCCAGTAATCCTACCAGTATGTTATTGGATTGTTGAAGGAACCCGCACAGAAACAAACGACATCCAAACGTCACGCAGGCTGTGTCCCTGAGAGATTTGTAATCAAGGACCCCGGCGCTGCAGTGCTAACCACTAAACCGCTGCGCTGCCTATAAAATAGTGACGGATGGGATTTGATTTACTGCAGCAGGAAACTCGGAACATTTTCTGTGTTCCGTTCCGACACGATCGTCTTTGTGGTTCCCGGTAGTGATCGTGAAGATACTTTGCACTGCGTGAAAATATCAATCAACATTGGCAGATATTTTTTTAGACTGTAATTTGCCTGTATTGTAAATGAGTGTTCCTCGCCTTTTAATAGTGTGACGTGTTGTACGTTCTCCTTGACGTGGAGTCAATTATGTCCACTTCTCTCTCATTCTTTTGCAAATGTTTTGCAAACTATCCTTTGTTTATTCAACAGCTACAATTGTTGTTTACAGTTGTTTTTATACACATTTTACCTCTAACAATCATAAGCACCCATTGGATGTACCCTCTGCACTCACTGGACATACGGACTGCACCCATTGGACGTACCCCCTGTACTTGTTGAACTTATGGAATGCACGCACTGACCTCCCCCCCTGCACCTATTAAAGTACTTCCTGCACCTATTGCACTTACCCCCTACTTTGAAAATATTATCTGCCCCCAAAGGGCATACCCCCAACATCCATTGGACATACCCCCTGCACTCATTGGACATATGGATGGCACCCATTGGACTTGCCCCCTGCTTCCAATAAATGTACCCCCTACATCCTTTAGACATACAACTGCATTAACTAGAGATATGGGCGGCACTCATAGGACTTGCCCCCTGCACCCATTGTATTTAACCCCTGCACCTATATAATGCAATCCCTGCACATATTGAATTTACCCCTGAACCCACTGAAAGTATCCCCTGCTCCCAAAGGACTTATCCCCTGCTACATAGCTACATAGTTAGGTTGAAAAAAGACAAGTCCATCTAGTTTAACCAAAAAAAAAAATACAATCCCATGTACACAATCCTTGACCCCCAGTTGATACGTCCCTGCTCCCAAAGGACATATCCCCTCACCCATTGGATATACCCCTTGCACCAATTAAAGTACTTCCTGCACCAATTGCACTTACCCCCTGCACCCATTGGCAATATCTCCTGTCCCCAAAGGGCATACCCCCTACATCCATTGGACATACCCCTGCACTCATTGGACATGTGGATGGCAACCACTGCACCCATCGTATGTAACTTCTGCACTCATTAAACTTACCCTTGAACCCATTGGAAGTATCTCCTGCTCCCAAAGGACTTGCCCCCTGTACCAATTGTATGTAACCCCTGCACCTATATTGCAGCCTCTCTGCCCTTATTGAACTTGCTCCTATACCCATTGGATGTACCCCCTGCACCCATTGAAAGAATCCCCTGCTACCAAAGGACTTGCCCCCTGCACCCGTTAGATGTACCCCCTACATCCTTTAGACATACCCGTGCACTTATTAGACATCTGGACGGCACTCATAGGACTTGACCCTTGCACCCATTGTTTGCACCTATTGAATTTACCCCTGAACCCACTGAAAGTATCCCTGCTCCCAAAGGACTTATCCCCCTCACCTATTAGATGTATCCTCTGCACTCATGGATGTGCCCTCTGAACCCATTGGATGTACTCCTTTTACCACCTGAAGTATCCCCTGCCCCCAAAGGATGTACCCACTGCACCCATTAGATGCACCACCTTCACACATTGGGCATACCTGCTGCACTCATTAGACGTACTCCCTGCACTCATAGGACATATCCCCTGCACTTGTTGGATGTACCCTCTGAACCCATTGGATGTACCACTTCACCAATTGGTACCCCCTCTCCCTACCACGCAAAGGACGTACCCCTGCACGGTGCACCCATTGGATGTATCCCCTGAACTCATTGGATGAACCGCCTTCACACACTGAATGTGCCCCCTGCACCCATTAGATGTATCCCCAGAACTCATTGGATGAACCCCATTCACATATTGAATGTGCCCCCTGCACCCAACGAATGTTCCTATGCACTCATTAAACATGTCCTCTGCCCTCTTTAACCACTTATTCAGCTCCTATGTAATATGATTGAGAAATGCCAACATGTCTTTGCTGATTGAGTGTTAATGACAGGTCCTCTTAACGCACTTCCAAATAAAATACAAATCTTTCACCAAATGAGATTTAATCACAAAGATTAGAAGGATCTTTCATTCCTAGCACTATTAACACAGACCTAATACATTGATTTGGTTTCCCTAGCAGGAAGTACACCGATTTTTTTTCTTTTTTTTTCTTCTGACAAACGTGAAATAAGTAAATAAAGCGGCAGATTGCAGCAATAAAATTGGCCTCTTACAATAAACACCGTGAAGACGAGATCCTGAGAATGGAATAATATCTGGCAGTTTTAATGGGGAATTTCCAGGAGTTTCCTACTCATTACTGAGCGCTAATTACATCAGTGCTGCTCAGGAATACTCGTGTCATTAGAATTATCAGCAGAGCCGTGATTTTCTATCACTGTATACACACTCAGATGTTCATGTTGCCATTAAAGCTGACAATTGTTTTCTTGTGTCCTTGCTGTGATAGGCTTTTGCAATGGAGTAAATCCCCTGTCGCTGCACTATGTGTGAATTCACCCATTCAATTCATGCAATCATTGTTGGTAAATCTAAGGCTCGTTCGCACTAGCTTTACTCTCTAAAGAGCGATCTGTGTTCGGAATGCTCTTCAGAGAGCATTTGACAGTGAGGAGGCATTGTAACACCTTCTCACCACCTGCCTTAACCCTTTGAAGCCCGCATTAGCGTGCCACAGCTGCATGCATTGCACACGGTTGCAGGGCGGTTGCAGCATGGCCCCTTTCACTTGGTAGCGCCAGCCAAAAATGAAGGGGTATGATTCCTGCCACGGGTGAGAAGCAAAGCATTGCATCCGCCGCATGTGTATACCTCCAGCCGCTGTCTCTGCAGCTAAAGGGAGAGCGAGTGGGGTTGGTAAACATACAGTTAAACTACAGGGTTTTACCACCTCCCAACCGCTAGTGTGAACGAGACCGAATACTACATACATAAGTATAAATGTAAATAAATTGCTGCATTTTATGTGAAACATTGTAACCGCTCTACAATAAAAAAAACTCTCGAGTATTGCAACCGCTAAACTTTTTTCGTCTATATATGAGGCCGATTGGGACAGCCATGTTGCATGGAGGTCTCTTCAATTAGCAGAGGTATGGTTCACCTTTTACAGCTGTTTAGCTTATATTTTTATATATATCAACCACAAACCACACCATGAAGGACATGCAAAACTAGAATTGCTGATTTATATTGTAGAGCCACAAGAAGCCTGATGCTAAAAATATATATATATATAAAATCATACATACACACACACACACACACACACACATATATATATATATATATATATATATGTGTGTGTGTGTGTGTGTGTGTGTGTGTGTGTGTGTGTGTATATATATATATATATATATATATATATATATATATATATATATATATATATATATATATATATATATATATATATATATATATATATATATATATATATATATATATATATATATATATATATGAAATGTGACACAAATGTAGACAATGACTGTGGCCCTGTGTACAAAGCCAGCTTCATAAAGACATGGTTTGACCAGTTTGGTGCGTAGCAGGGGGTGCAGGGTTGCCAACTGTCAGTAAATTCAGACAGTTTGTAAAATGAATAATTTTTTATATCTGTCCGTGAATGTCCAATATGGACATTTAGGGGTGTCCAACCTGTGGCCCACGGGCCATATGCGGCCCAAGGTGGCTATGAATGCGGCCCAACACAAAATCAGAAACGTACTTAAAAATGTGTTTTGTTTTTTTTCAGTTTTTTTGTAAAAATGCATTTAGACCTGGTGAACACATGCGGCCAAAGAAAAATTTGACAGTGGGGTTTATTTACTAAAGCTAAAGAGTGCAAAATCAGTCACACTTCTGCATAGAAACCAATCAGCTTCCAGGTTTTATTGCTGAAGCTTACTTGAACAAGCTGAGGTTAGAAGCTGATTGGTTTCTCTGCAAAAGTCTGACTAATCCTGTACACTTTAGCTTTAGTAAATAAACCCAGTGTCTCTTTATTTGGCTTTTAAAAGTTTTATCATCCCAAAGAAAAATCCCCCATTCTTCACAACCACACCTTATTCATCTCATCAGTTTTCAGCAGCACCGATATTTGTGAGCAACTGTCTTCAAGGATGAAGCACACAAAGGGCAAAAATGGAACCAATATACACTATATTATATTGCCATATACATTATCTTGTCAAAAGTATTGTAACGCCTGCCTTTACACGCACATGAACTACCCTTTGCAGCTTTAACAGCTTCAACTCTTCTGGGAAGGCTGTCCACAAGGTCTAGGAGTGTGTCTATGGGAATGTTTGACCATTTGTGAGGTCAGGCACTGATGTTGGACGAGAAGGCCTGGCTGGCAGTCTCCATTCTAATTCATCCCAAAGGCATTCCATTGGGTTGAGGTCAGGACTCTGTGCAGGCCAGTAAAGTTCCTTCCCCCCAAACTCGCTCATCCACACTATATTGCCAAAAGTATTGGGCCACCCCTCAGGGGTTGGGCTTGGCCCCTTAATTCCAGTGAAGGGAACTCCTTAAGGTGTCAGCATACCAAGACATTTTGGACAATTTCAGGATGGCCCCTTCCTGTTCCAACATGACTGCGCACCAGTGCACAAAGCAAGGTCCCTAAATGGATGAGTGAGTTTGGAGTGGAGGAACTTGACTGGCCTGCACAGAGTCCTGACCTCAACCTGATAGAATACCTTTGGTATAAATTAGAGCAAAGACTGTAAGCCAGGTCTTATCGTCCAACATCAGTGCCTTTCCTCACAAATGCTCTTCTGGAAGAATGGTCAAACATTCCCATAGACACACTCCTAAACCTTGTGGACAGCCTTCCCAGAAGAGTTGAAGCTGTTATAGCTGCGAAGGGTCGGCCAACTGAATATTGAACCCTACGGACTAAGACTGGGATGCCATTAAAGTTAATGTGCGTGTAAAGGCAGGCGTTCCAATACTTTTGATAATAAAGTGTATCTGATGAGCACCTTGAGAATTCATTGAAAATTGTTACTACATCCATCCAACCAGATACTGATGTGTTGATTTATCAAGATATATGATGATACATGATTTATCAAATATCACACTCGTTTTATGTTGCCCTCTTTTTTACTTTTATAATAAACAAATATTACAAAAAAACAATGTTTTATTACTCAGAAATTATCTGTATTACTGTATTATATTATTACTCAGACATTATCTATATCAGTGATCGTTACCTTGTGATCTGCCTGACTTTTTCTGCTTATAAGCTTCTTCCAATGTGGCTCAGGAAGGTCAAAAGTTTGAACACCCCCGGTGTAGAAGAACCCATGTGTCCTGCACCAAGCCCTGACCTCAATCCTACTGAACACCTTTGGGAAGAATAAGAACATATTTATGACAGGTCTTCTCATCCATCTTCAGTACCTGACCTCACAAATGGGCACAAATTCCGAGACACCCTCCAAAATCCTGTGGAAAGCCTTCCCAGAAGAGTGGAGGATGTTGTGGCCACAAAGTGGGGCAACTTTATATTATTGGGCATTGGGGTGATGGGGTGGGGGAGCAACTCCATATTATGGTTTTGGAATGGGATGTCCAACAAGCTCATATAGCTTTGATGGACAAGTGTCCACCAACCTGTACCCCTATAGTGCATAGGTTCAGCTCGATGATATGTGTTTTTTTTTTTTTCACACACCAGTAAATTTCTTTAGAAGCACGTTGAAGGAAGTCAAGAATGAGAAGTTTTATTAACCTCAGATTTTATCTTTTGATATTTCAGTTTATAGGTTTTCACGTGTTACCATATAACATTCCGACCTAAAATGCTCCTATACTTCTTTGTACAACATGAGAACATACCCCGTACACACGATCGGACTCTTCATCAACAAAACCGTGGAATTTTGTTCGAAGGATGTTGGCTCCAACTTGTCTTGCATACACACGATCACACAAATGTTGGCCAACAATTACGAACGTGGGAACGCGGTGACGTACAAAACGTACGACAAGCCGAGAAAAAGGAAGTTCAATAGCCAGTGCGGCTCCTTCTGCTTGATTGCGAGCATGCGTGAACTTTTGTGCGTTGGACTTGTGTACACACGATCTGAAATTCCGACAACAAAGTCTTGTTGGCGGAAAATTTGAGAACCTGCTAGCCAACATTTGTTGGCGGAAAGTCCGACAACAAATGTTTGATGGAGCGTACACACGGTCAGACTTTCAGCCAACAAGCTCACATCCAACATTTGTTGTCGGAAAATCCGATCGTGTGTACGGGGCAATAGAGTGAAGGGGACTTTGTGAACTGCAATCGATTACCATTGCTCTTATTTCAATGCCTTGGTTTGTGCTTCTCATGTGAGTCTTGGAATTAGTAGTCAAAAGTTGGCTCCAATAGGACGGTGCCCCCCCACACACACAGCAATTGTAACCAGATTGGCTTTAAAAGTTTTTTTAAGTTTTTTTTTTTACACACATATAAAAAAAAAAGAAAGAAGGTAACATTTTCTACAAGTGGCATAAGATTTGTATGACATATGATATCCGGCTCAGGGCTTGGAGCTCCTACTGTACAGAAGTATAGAAGAGGCTTTGCGATGCATGTTGTGTTTCTGCTATAAATTCCAACATTTCCATCTGTTTTCCCAGCCCTGCAGCGTCTTCTGACCGAGCTGGAAGATTTCCTGCGCATCCTGGACAAGGAGAACCTCAGCAGTGCCGCCATCCTGAAAAAATGTCTGCTTTCCGAAATCCTCCAGATGTACGTCAAATCCAACAGCAGTAAGTACAAGGGGCCTACTAAGAGATCTACAGACCCGATACAAAGTAACAATCGCCCCCAAAAATAAAACCTGACACAACATCAGTCTACCACATAAACCCCAAATTTACAACTGGCCCAAATACCAGGACAATGTCTTCATCTGCTTTTTTCACCAGAAAGAAGGTCTCAATTCAGTTAGGGGGGAAAAAAGTGAATAATTTAAACTTGTTGTTTTTTGTATTTAAAATAACAAACATGTTATACTTGCCTGCTCTGTGCAATGGTTTTGCACAAAGCGACCCCGATCCTCCTATTATGGCGTCCCCGGCGGATGCTTCCCCCCCCCCCAACACACACATACCGAGTGCCCCCATAGGAAGCTGCTTTCTATGGGGGCACTCGGGCGTGCTCGCTCACGAGCCCTGCTCTGTGTGTCCATTAGAAACACAAAACAGGGCCCTGTCCCTGATCCTTGTCACTGGCTCCTGCTGCTGTATCTGAGCCAATGAGGAGTGAAAAAGATGAGAAAGCATAGGCTCCTGAGCACAGCTGGATCGTGGGCTCGGGTATGTATTTGGTGGGGGGGGCTGCAGGGGGAGCTGCATGCAGAAGGTTTTTACTTTCCTACATAGAATGCAGGGGGGGGGGTAAAAAAACCTTCTGCCTTTACATTCAATTTAATGTATCCCGTAGTAAGTGGGGGTTTAAAAGAGAGGTATGGGGTTTACACAATAAAAACCTTATACTCACCTAGGTGGATGTAGCACCGATTCGATGATACATCTGTCCCCCACCACCCCTGCACTGAGAACTGAGGGATCAAACACTGCTGATCGCTCAGTTCATCACTCCCCACTGAGCAGAGGGCGGTGCTTGAGAGTCACAGCCTCTCTGCTCTGCCCCTCCAGCGCTCACTGAAGTGCTGGGCTGTGGAAGGGGCTGGAGCAGCTGGCTTAGTCTCCCGGCAGTGCAGCTGAGAGGCTGAGCCAGCTGCAGGTCCAGGCTGGAGAAAGATCCTGAGTTTACATTCGGGATCCACACAGATGCGCCCCCCCCCCCCCCCCCCCCGTGTGCCTAGATATGTGGAAGAACGAATTCGTCCATGTAGCCGCTGCATGCCTGCTTCTCCTCCCCTCCCTCCCACTGACATTCAGCAGCTGCAGGAGGTACATTGGTTTTCCACATGCTGCTTCCGCTGTCTTCCTATCCCTGTCCTGCTGTCCTGGGCTCCTGTGTCCTTCCCTGGTCCCCCTCATCCCCCCCCCCCCACCACCACCGCTGGGTTCCCCCTCCCAACTTCCGGGGGCTGCTGTGGGTGATGTGTCGGGATGAAGCGGGGAAGGAGCCGGTAAATGTGTAATTTACTGGCCCCTTCCTTGTCTTAATGAATAGAGCCAATAACCAGTACCATAGCTGGGGGACAGAGCTATACCTGTTCATTCATTCTGTGCAGTTGAGGCTGTAGAGAAAGGGACTGATAAATCTGTCCTCAGTCCCTTTCTCTGTCTCAAAAGTGAGACATCAGGGGTCCCCAAGACGACGGGAAGGTGACCCGCTGCGCACTGTAATAAAGGGTCCCCACGGTGGGAGTAAAGGGTCCCCATTTGGGGACCAGGGGGACCCTTCATGGCTTCATGGTTTCTTGTATCGGGGCCCTAATGGTTCTAGTTTTGTCTCTGATACCCAGAATAGCAAGTTAAGGGTCTAAAAGGAACACATGTTCTTCAAATTAATAATTCTAAATGATAATCCACTAGTGCATGGACAGCTTAAGCAAGAAACCTTTGGCAAGCCAGCAGAGGTTTCTTGCTTTCCACTATTACTGCCTAAGTGATCATCTAAAAACACAGACAAAAACACCAAAAAGTAGTAAAATGTAAAAAAAAAAAAAAAAAGTGCTGGGCCTTTTACTTTTTTTTTTTTCCGTTTTGTTGTGTAGTTTGTTGCTCTGTGACAATAGAAAATAGGCATTATACTTCTTGTGGTATCTCTAATACTTGGTGCTGTCCATCCGAAGCCTACCAAAGATCAACGTCCCACAAACTTGAGCATCTGACCAACTACTGGGACATGGATAGCAGAAGTACAAAACAAAAGGGTAGCGCTTCACAAGTATGCAAAGAGACTACTTGCAGAATAACACGTGTAAGGGAAGGAAGACACCATTGACAGGGAATGGTGGCTTCCTTCCCATGTATGGGTTATTCTGCAATTAGTGCCTTTGCATACTTTTGAAGCACTACCCTTTTGTTTTGTATTACACCTTTCGTGTTTAATATACAATGAAAAAAACATGGGGTAGTGTGCTTTTTTTTTTTTTTTTTTTTTTTTTTTTTTTTTTTTTTTTACAACTTTTTAACACTTTTTGTAATTGTAAATAAAACACCTCGACAGACTTCACTCAAAAACAAACAGAAGAATACTGAGAACATAAACTAAATAACCTCAAGGGCCATTCAAAGTGCCTTTATAAGTCTTAAAAACATTCCTAATCACCTCAAAACTCCCTAGCTTTAATTTCCTCTTCGATTCCAAAGCATTCCATGAAGCAGCTAAATCTGGGGAATTTAGATGGTCCTCACAGCCATGGTCACGTTTGGTGATACGGAAGCCGAACACATCCTTTCCCGCTGTCCAACAGTGATTGCCCGGTCAATGTCCAAAAATTGCTGCAAAAATACTGCTTTTATTTTTTTATTTATTTTAGACAATCTTGCTTTATACATTTTATAATTGCGTACAAAACCAAAGCGATCATAGACTTGTAAAGCTCCCCATTATGGAAAAAAGTCCTAAAACAAAAATGGTTTGTCTTGAAACACCACAAAGTGTACAAAAGAAAGGTAGATCAATAACATCCAAACATAAGACATAGGGCCCAGGGGTCCTGAACTAAAGCAGTAACTGCAGTAACTGTTAGCAGGCCTTGCAAAGTAGGAGAACCAGGTTAAGCAAACTCGAACAAGGAACCCCATAATGTCGAGTCAATCAATAGATGTGCTTTCCCAAGAAATCAGGGCCTTCAAAAAACTCTTGAATAGCAATACAGATACAGATGTGGCTCTAGGGGCACATTCTTGCCACTGATACCAGTGATGGGGCACTACTCCTCCCACTGATACCAGTGAGGGGGCACCATTCCTCCCACTGATACCAGTGAGGGGGCACCATTCCTCCCACTTACATCAATAAAGGGGCACAATTTGGCCAACTGACACCACCAACAGGGGCATAATTCCTGCCACTGACACCAGTGATGGGGCACTATTCCTCTTACTTACATCAATAAAGGGGCACAATTTGGCCAACTGACACCACCAACAGGGGCATAATTCCTGCCACTGATACCAGTGATGGGGCACTACTCCTCCCACTGATACCAGTGATGGGGCACTACTCCTCCCACTGATACCAGTGATGGGGCACTACTCCTCCCACTGATACCAGTGATGGAGCACTATTCCTCCCACTGATACCAGTGAGGGGGCACCATTCCTCCCACTTACATCAATAAAGGGGCACAATTTGGCCAACTGACACCACCAACAGGGGCATAATTCCTGCCACTGACACCAGCGTCGGGGCACTATTCCTCCTACTTACATCAATAAAAAGGCACAATTTGTCCAACTGACACCACCAACAGGGACATAATTCCTGCCACTGACACCAGTGATGGGGCACTATTCCTTCCATTGACACCAATGATGGGGCTCTATTCCTCCCACTGACACCAGTAATGGGGAACTATTCCACCCACTTACACCAGTGATAGGGCACAATTTGTCCCACTAACACCATCAACAGGGGCATCCTTCCTGCCACTGACACTAATGATGGGGCACTATTCCTTCAATTGACACCAATGATGGGGCTCTATTCCTCCCACTGACACCAATGGTGGGGCACTATTCCTCCCACTGACACCAATGGTGGGGCACTATTCCTCCCACTGACACCAGTGATGGGGCACTATTCCTCCACTGACACCAGTGACGAGGCACTATTTCTCTCATTGACACCAGGACATATTCTACTCTCACTGGCCACAGTCTAGCTCCCCTAAATTCTGAAGGATCGTAAACTAGCCCTTTGTTTAGAAAGTTTGGAGACCCCTGCTATAGATGGACACTTACCAGATCCATTCCCAAGTTCACTCGCACCAGTATATCCCACTCCCAAAAAAAGTAGAAGATAAAATAGAAAATAAGAAGCCTCTACAAACTATATGTGTGTGGAAAACACTGCTTTATAATACGAATCCATGTTTCCCCACCCTTTCTGACAAGAGTGATGAAATGCTACACTGTGCCCACAGTAGCCCTCTGAGAGACAAAATGAGAAACCTGTAAATATGGAAGGCACTATGGTTCACTTGTTTTTAAAGGGGCAAGTTCCAGGTTTGTCATCTTCATTCTGACTGCACTTCAAAGTGAATGATTGACAAGCATTCAAACTGAGAAGTTCCAGGGCCTTTATGCTTTGTTGGGACAGTGGCTTTTGCGGTAGTCAAGTGCGGATGAGGTTGAGGGGCCCAGTCCATGCCAACATACCACAAGTCATCCATGGTGTCTGCCATATTACTGCTTGCACAGATATAGGCATTTGGGTGTGCACCCGAGAGCAAAAACACACGTGTGTGTATATAGCAGCAGAGCAGTGGACAGTGTCAGTAGGGCAGTGGGCGGTGTCTTTATTATTTTTTACAATTTTGTGTTTTTCATTATTTTTTACAATATTTTTTTATAATCGGTTTACAATTTTTTTTTAGGAGCCCCGTTGGGGGGCTTTGGTGAAATAATAAGGGTCTAAACAGACCCTTGAGGTCTCACACTGGAGACAGAGAAAGGGACTGAGGACAGAGCTTCCCCAGTCCCTTTCTCTGCAGCCTCAGCTGTACTGGACAGTGAATGAATGGGAAGTGCTGTGTGCTGAGCGGCATAGTTTACTATGCTTCAGTTAAGAATGAAAACAAACATATAGTGTAGCGCTAAAGTGACAACTGAATCACCCTGAAGAGAAAATGTTGTAAAAATAGGCAAACTGTGAACATGAATAAATGTGATATAAAAATGGACTAGACTGATCAAATCAAGTGTCCACATATATAGTGTCCGTTGTAATATTGCTTCCAATTTTCAATGGTGGCAGGAACTGCGGGGTCACACTGGATCAGGACTGAATCAAAAAGTGTAGGAAGGTACTCAGATGGAAAGGGTGGGTACTCTTACCAATAAAGGTGGACGCACCTACCATACGGCAGTGCGTCTGACAGGCATGGTACTGGACCTCCAGAGATGTGTTGATGCCAAGCTGGATGTTAGCACAGCAGCCACAAACTCCTATCCGCCGGGTTGAAAGATGGTTTCCAAGATGCAATTCTCAAATCGTTCGGCCACTGGAACAATCCACACTGGCAAAATTCGGGAGTGGTCCACAGCACTCAAGCGTGGGGAGAAAAGGAAAGAGGGGAGCTCCACATGGTGCAGGTTAACCAAGGTTGGTTTATTGGAAAAAATTGGCATACAAAAATGGATAAAAGTGATCACAAGTAAAAACAGCAATGTGGGAAGCAGGAAGCATGAGCCCTACGCGTTTCGACTAAAGAGTCTTCAACTGGGGCATATGAACACAGGAGCGATCGGTACAGATCACTCACTGTGTTCATTCAGAAAACCCTGTGCCGCACACCTATAGATATAGGACTTGTTCACACCAGGTAAATTGAGCTGTGTTGGTCAATGCAGACTCAGCCCAAGGATGCTTTAAAAAGAATGTGCCCTGTTGACACCACCCTAGTATGTAATATTAGCATTTTGAACCTTGATGTGGACTAAACATAAAAAAAAAAAAAAACCCTAGAAAAACTAAATAAATGGTGTTTTTATCCACCTATGGTCACACCATAAAGACACAGATCTGATGATGAGGCTTAAAACCCAGATCATGTATTTTCTGTCCCTTATCCTTCAGTATTGTTTTTTTTCCAGAGTTTTGCAACCGTTATCTTAGCGGCTATAAAAAATAAATCAGAAACTAATTTAAACAGTATTTAGGAAGGTATTTCGCAATAAATCCTTTTCAAAAATTCCTAAACGTGATCCTGATTGTATGGGACCATAAACCCGACATCCTCTGAGATGAATGGAATGATCGATGTCCCTACTATTTCTTCCATTCCTCCAAGGTAGGCGCACATTAGCAAGCCGGCGCCTTGTCGCTGGAGGTCGTGCAGAGGCCACGCTGACCGCCGTTTTTAATTAATCGCCAGACGTGAAGAATATTGCTGTTTGGATCGCAGTCCTCCTATCACACATTCCAGATGTTCCGCTGATATATACTCTGATGAAAGAGACCGCAGCCAGTAAATTCCTCCATAGTAGCCACACATGCTGTGATAGTAGAGAGAGGATTGCGTCCGGATTGTACAGACTGCCAGCTGACTGCCGAGATGTTAGAGCGCTACATTTAAAGTAAAACTCTAGCCTTTCCTTGAGGCTCCATTCACACTTGTAGGACTCCAAAGTTGCACCGACATTGGAGTGCAATTTTGGTGCAACTTTGGTACACCTTTGGATGAGTGCAACTTGAATATGAGTTTGGCTTTGACCAGTGATAATGGACAACTGTTGCATTGTATAACATTCAGGTACGACTTTCATGCAACTTCTGAGGGTCGCCATTGAAGTCTATGGCACTCAAGTTGCATGAAAGTGGGACCAAAGTAGTGCATGAACTACTTTGAAGTTGCTGCAGTTTTAAGTCGTACATCTATGAATGGTTATCATTGGAAAACATGGGGAACAACTTGCCATACTTCTTTTGATGTCCAAAGTTGCATGACAAGTTGAACAAGTGTGAATGGAGCCCTCAGCCTTGCACAGTTGTACCGGCTCCTCTCCTGGACTGAAATGGCTTACTCTGATTTCACTGCACACTGTAAGCATCTCACAATGTGCATTAGAAGCTGCAGCAAGTCTGGTAGAACCCTCCTCATTTCCTGGCTAGAGGACATCCAGCATTATCCAGCCTTTCCTTCCCCAGCCCAGGCCCTTGCACTCATTAGATTTCAGTTCTCATTGAGGCTCAGTATCACATGGCATTACCTGGGGGGGGGGGGGGGGCAGTACACAAATACAGTCTGCATAGGTACGCCCACTCCTTCAGACTGACATCCCCCTATCAAGACATTTGGTATTTGCATAACTCCTCCCAAGGGCCAGTCCATTGCTTTGATCAGGGCTGAGAGTCCTTCAAAAGAGATGCAGACACTGCAGCTTCCTTATTAG